>JASVEL010001162.1:0-214900 GCA_032618575.1 Nicotiana noctiflora
TGCGAGGAGAGCTTTCAAAAGCTCAAGACAACACTGACCACAGCACCAGTCTTGATTCTACTGTCAGCTTCAGATCCTTATATTGTGTATTGTGATGCCTCAGGTGTTGGCATTGGTTGTGTGTTGATGCAGGAGGGTAGGGTCATTGCTTATGCTTCTCGTCAATTGAAGCCCTACGAGAAGAACTACCATGTTCATGATTTGGAGCTAGCAGCCATAGTTCATGCTTTGAAGATTTGGAGGCATTACCTGTATGGTGTCTCATGTGAGGTGTTCACGGATCATCGCAACCTTCAGCACTTATTCAGACAGAAGGACCTTAATTTGAGATAGCGGAGGTGGTTGGAGTTGCTAAAGGATTATGACATCACTATCTTGTATCATCCGGGGAAGGCCAATGTGGTGGCCGATGCTTTGAGTCGGAAGGCGGTTAGTATGGGCAGCCTAGCTTTCATTCCAGTTGGGGAGAGGCCATTTGCTTGTGATGTTCAGGCCCTAGCCAATCGGCTAGTGAGGTTGGATATTTCGGAGCCGAGTCGAGTGTTGGCTTGTGTTGTTTCTAGAACTTCCTTATATGATCGCATTAGGGAGCGACAGTATGATGACCCACATTTGCTTGTCCTTAAGGACAGAGTGCAGCGTAATGATGCTAGAGATGTGACTATCGACAGTGATGGTGTTCTGAGGATGTATGGCCGTATATGCGTGCCCAATGTAGATGGCTTGCGGGAGTTGATACTCGAGGAGGCACACAGTTCGCGGTACTCTATTCACCCAGGTGCCGCGAAGATGTACCAAGACTTGAGACAGCACTACTGGTGAAGGAGGATGAAGATGGATATTGTTAGGCATGTAGCTAAGTGCCTCAATTGCCAGCAGGTCAAGTATGAGCATCAGAGACCGGGCGGTGTTCTTCAGCGTATGGTCGTTCCCGAGTGGAAATGGGAGAGGATCACCATGGATTTTATTACTGGACTCCCTCGGACAACGAGGAAGTTTGATTCTGTGTGGGTGATTGTTGATCGGCTGACCAAGTCCGCACATTTCATCCCAGTTTGTACTACTTACTTATCGGAGCGGTTGGCGGCGATCTTTATTCGGGAGATTGTCAGGTTGCATGGGGTCCCAGTGTCTATTATATCTGACAGAGGCACTCAGTTCACTTCTCAGTTTTGGAGAGCATTTTAGTTGGAGATGGGTACGCGGGTTGAGTTGAGCACCGCATTTCACCCTCAGACAGACGGGCAGTCTGAGCGCACTATTCAGATCCCGGAGGATATGTTGCGAGCATGTGTGATTGACTTTGGTGGTTCGTGGGATGAGTTCTTGCCACTTGCTGAGTTTGCCTACAACAACAGCTATCAGTCGGGTATTCAGATGGCCCCGTACGAGGCATTGTATGGTAGACGGTAGATCTCCCGTCGGATGGTTTGAGCTTGGTGAGGATAGATTGATAGGGACTGAGCTAGTTTAGGATGCTCTGGATAGAACAAAGTTGATCCAGGAGAGGCTTCGTACAGCACAGTCTCGTCAGAAGAGTTATGCGGACCGTAGAGTTCGAGAGTTGTCTTTCATGGTTGGTGACAGAGTATTGTTGAAGGTTTCACCTATGAAGGGTGTCATGAGGTTCGGGAAGAAAGGGAAGTTGAGTCCCAGGTACATTGGTCCTTTTGAGATACTCAGGAGAGTTGGAGAGGTAGCATATGAGTTGGCCTTGCCACCCAGCTTATCCATCGTCCATCCAGTATTCCATGTGTCTATGCTCCGGAAGTACATCGGGGATCCGTCTTATGTATTAGACTTCAGTAGCATTCAACTTGATGGTAATCTATCTTATGATGTGGAGCCAGTGGCTATTCTGGGTAGACAGATTCGAAAGTTGAGGTCCAAGGAGATTGCATCAGTTAAGGTTCAGTGGAGAGGTCGACCCGTGGAGGAGGCCACTTGGGAGATCGAGCGGGAGATGCGGAGCGGATATCCTCACTTGTTTGAGACTTCAGGTATGTTTCTTGACCCGCTCGAGGACGAGCGTTTGCTTAAGAGGGGGAGAATGTGACGACCCGGCTCGTCGTCACGGGAATTACCACCCCGTTATGTTTTAATTACATGTTTTATGCTATCATATCAGTATTAGAGTCTATCGGGTGAATTAGGAGTGAATTGGATTGAAAATGAGGCATATAGCCTTTTTGAAGGAAACTTGAATGGCAACCTGAAGTTGACTATTTAGTTAGAGGGCTCGGAATCGGATTTTGACGATTCGGTTAGTTCCGGGAGGTGATTTGTGACTTAAGGGAGCAATCGGAATTGAATTTGGAGTTCCGGTGTAAAAATAGGCTTGAATTGGCTAAGATTGAATTTTGGCGAAATCCGAACGGTAGGTGAGATTTTGATCTGGGGGTCGGAATGGAATTCTGATAATTCCTGTAGCTTCGTTATGTGATTTTGGGTATGTCCGCAAAATTTCAGGTCATTCGGACGTCGTTTGGTCAGGTTGTTGATCGAATGTTAGTTTCGGAAGTTTTGAAGAAAACTTAAGCTTGAATCCGTGTGTAATTGGTGATTTTGATGTTTAGGATGGTGTTTTATGCTTGGAACAAGTTCGTATCGTGTTTTGGAGTATGATGGTGGTTTTCGTTGGGGTCCCGGGGGCCTCGGGGTGAATTCGGACCATCATCCGGCGTTTTGAAGCAATGAGAAGTCTGTTGTAAATTGCAGATCACTGGGCATAATTTAAGCCTTCGCGTTCGCGTGGCATGGGCCGCGTTCGCGAAGGCCAGGCAGATCAAAGCATCGCGATCGCGAGACTGGGTATCGCGTTCGCGTAGGCCAGGATTCTTGAGCTTCGTGATCGCGTTCAAGGGGTCGCGTTCGAGTAGGTGCGTGAGGGTGTGCAGCGCGTTCGCGTGAAGGGTATCGCGAACGCGTAGAAGGAAAATAGGCGGCTGGGAACTTGTTCATCGTGAACACGTTGGATAGGTCGCGTTCGCGAAGGTTAAGCCGGAGCTGGGCATCGCGAACGCGTGGGAGTGAACGCGAACGCATAGAGTAAATGGCCCAGGCAGTGAATTTAAAACCAGAAACATTTCATTACGGGTTCATTTGCAAAACCCTCTATTTTTTAAGCCTAGAGAGAGGAAGTGAAGGGAGATAGCTCGGAGATCATCGGGATATTGTCGGAGGTAAGTTTCGTGGTTTAATTATGCACTTTTATCATGAAATCATGGATTATTTCTATGAAAATGGAGGATTAAAGGTGGGTTTTAGCCCTAGGCCTAAAATTGTAGAAAAATACCGATTTGAGCGGGCAAATGGAGTCCGAATTTGGTAAATTTTATATGCCTAGACTCTTATTGAGACGAGGGTTCCGAATATGTAACTTTTATAATTTTTCGAGAAGCGCACCAAAAGTCGGGTTTTGACAATTTTGATACAATTTGGGTTATTTTGAATGAATTGCGTGAAATTAGCATATATTGATGCATTCTCTATGATTTTGAGCATATTTGGCATCCAAGGAGATTGATTTTGCGAGGCAAACACAAGGCGGATTGAAGCTTCTACCGGTTCGAGGTGAGTGGTAGTAGTAAATAATGTACTAAGGGTTTGAAACCCCGTACTAGCACTTCACGGTGCAATATTGAGATGAGATACACGTTCTATAACGGGTGTGGTGACATTGTGATTAGGGGTTCGGACTTAGTCCTTCCCGGCTGATAGAATACTGTGTTTTATGACTGTTGCTGAGATTATAACTGTGTAATTTGGGCTAATAGCCATGTTTGGGGCCTTGTGTCGATCTGTAGATCACTAGGGGACCTGTAGAGCTAGGTGACCCTTATATCGTGTTGGAACTTATACTCAGCCGTAAAACTAGCTGAATAGCCTGTTAAGAGCCAATACTAGATGTGTACCATAAGAGATGAATTACTTAGGGTGAAAGCCCCCCTCATTTAGCTGAGTGAGCCTGAGAGGCCAATCCTATACTAATTGAGACCGGGTCGAGGACCCGTTAGGAGGTCACACACACACACACACACACACACACACACACATACACACACACACACACACACACACACACATATATATATATATATATATATATATATATATATATATATTGGATCGGGGCTGCATGCCGCAGCATTATACTTATTAGATGCTTATGCCTCTGCAGCAGTATATATATTGGATCGGGCTGCAAGCCGTAGCAGTATATATACACACACACATATATATATATATATATATATGCTGCGGCATGCAGCCCGATCCAATATATATATATATATATATATATATATATATATATATATATATATATATATATATATATATATATATATATATATATATATATATATACTTAGGGTGGAAGCCCCCCTGATTTAGCTGAGTGAGCCTGAGAGGCCAATCCTATACTAATTGAGACCGGGTCGAGGACCCGTTAGGAGGTAATATACACACACACACACACACACACACACACACATATATATATATATATATATATATATATATATATATATATATATATATATATATATATATATATATATATATATATATATATTGGATCGGGCTGCACGCCGCAGCAGTATACATATTGGATCGGGCTGCATGCCGCAGCAGTATATATATTGGATCGGGCTGCACGCCGCAGCAATATATATATATTGGATCGGGCTGCACGCCGCAACAATATATATATATATATATATATATATATATATATATATATATATATATATATATATATATATATATATATATATATATATATATATATATATATATATATATGTATCGGGCTGCACGCCACATCATTATACTTATTAGACATTTATGCCTTAGGGACACATGTATATGGAGATGGTTGTACACCGTTGTGGTACGAGAGGGGATTTCGTCAGTATGGGACCTTGATGAGATAGATGTGGACTGGTGATCGGAGTACTTAGTATAGTGATGACTTACCTGTGGAGGGTTTGCCTTAGAACTGTTTAGTGATAGCACACGAGTTCTTACTTTCAGTTATTGTTTATCATTATTACTCACTGAGTTGAAATATACTTACCCCACTCCCCTGCACTTTCTGTGCAGATCCACAGGTGCCCAAAAGCGGTTGAGGCATTGTTGCTGCTTGCTCATACCCACTTTGCGGAGACTACGAGGTAGCTGCCAGCGTCCGCAGAGCCTGTTTTCTCCTTTCCTTATCATCTTGTTGTTCTCATTTTGCATAGACTTGTTTGTATTAGGATGTTATTCTATAGAGGCGCAGTCTCATGACACCACGATATGATTGGGACCGTACTTTATATGCTTTTACTATCACGCTTTTCATTTGATATGATCACTTGCTGTTTAAGTTTAATTTGATTAATTGGGATTAATAATTGGCTGGGTTAAGAGATGATGTGGTCGGGCTTGCCTAGCATTGTGTTGGGCGCCATCACGACCGGGGTTTGGGTCGTGACATTCTGAAGTATTGAGTTTAATCTCACTATGGTATTATGGAAGTAATCGAGTATATGCATCATGAGTTATTGTGTGTTTTGATTTATGGCTTTGAGCCAAGTGGGGGAGCCTGCTATTGATTAGTTGATTGCACGGTTATGTGCTATATTGGTTCCATTTTGAGGCGCACTGGTGAATCAGTTATGGCTTATGGAGGTTGATACTGAGGATAGCTCGAGTAAAGGAATTTCAATAAAGGTTATGTTGTGCTTTATGGGCGTATGAGAATCGTATGATGACTTGAGTTATTATTAGTAAAGGATGTACAGAGCATAGGACTAGAAGTGGATCTATCACACACCTTAGGGTGCAGCTCTTTTCGCTTCTAACATGGTGTCGCGGCGTTATATATATATATAAATATATATTGGATCGGACTGCACGCCGCAGCAGTATGAGTGAGGATCGGGCTGCACGCCGTAGCAGGACTAGGTCAGTGTGGGATCATTGTGAGACAGTTGTGGACTAGAATTGGACTTATCACTGTAGAGAAGACTTACCTGTGAGGTTATTCTTAGAATTGTTTAGTGATAGTACAAGTATTCTTATTTTCAGTTGTTATTGATTATTATTACTCACTGAGTTGAAAGATACTCACCCCACTCCCCTGCACTTTATGTGCAAGTACAGGTATTCAGGAGGGCAGTTGAGCTACCCGCAACTGCTACATTTCTGTTATTCCGAGGAGATTTCGAGGTAGCTGCTGGCGTCCGCAGGACCCGATCTCCCCCTCTCTATTATTTTGTCTTTTACTATTCTGCCTAGACTTGGATTGTATAGGATATTTTCCATCTATTAGAGGCTCGGACTTGTGACACCAGATTCGTTGGGCAGTAATTTGTGTATTTTCTTTCCGCACTTGTTGTTTTGTTATGAAAACAAGATATTAACTTTAATTGATCAGTATTAATTAATAAATGGGTTGGTTATCTGAAAATCATGATCGGGCTTGCCTAGCAATGTGTTGGGTGCCATCACGACCGAGGTTTGGGTCGTGACAGATTTGAAGGTGCTACGCGAACGCATGGACTAGACCACGAACGCAAAGAAGGGCAGTTGGGGAGGGGGGTCCACGCATTGGCCTATGCATACAAGAAGTGGGTATGCGAACGCGAAGAAGGGGCTGGCAAAACAGTGCGAACGCGGTGGGCTTCCGTGAACGCGAAAAAGGCTGGGGGCACAAGACATTGCGAATGCGAGGCAAGGTCGCGTTCGCGTAGAACAACCGACTTGTGCAAAAATTATTGAAAAATCTGCTAATTTTTTAAGTGCAAAACCACCCCCAACCACCTCCGAATCACTCCTGAGCCCTCGGAGCTCCCAACCAAACACACACGCTCACTCAAATACATCCTACGAACTTAGTCGAGCGATCAAATCGCCAAAATAACATCAAATTCAATGAATCAATCCCAAAATCATCATTTATCATTTCAAAGTTCATTAACCTCTAACTTTAGGTATTTAGGTCCGCAACACGTCAAACGACGTTAGATTTCGACCAAATTTTCACAAAAAATGCTTAACGCATATTTAAGACCTGTACCGGGCGTCAGAACCAAAATACGAGCCCGATACCTATATTTTCTAACTCATTTTTATTTCTATTTTCCTTAATAATTCCAGAAAATAATTTAACAGAAAAATTCTTTTTTACTCGGGTTATAGACCTCAGATTTAAACTCGGGGTACATGCCCGAGTCCCATATTTTTCAACGGACTCTCCGGGACTGTTAAATCATGGATCCGAGTCCGTTTACCAAAAATGTTGACCGAAGTCAACTATATCAATATTAATATCAAAATTCTTCAAATTTTTCACAGATCTCACATATTTTAACATAAAAAATTTTCGGCTTCTCACCCCGGCTGGCACGCAAATCAAGGTAACTAAGAGCAAGGTTTTCAAGGCCTCTAAAGCGCGGGAAAATGGAAAAATACGGTAATGACCCCTTTGGGTCGTCACAAGTTATACATAAGTTGAAAAAGTGTACCAAATAAGGTATTACTAATACATAAGGTCATGCATTATTTTCTCTAACACACTCTACACCTCTTAGATTGCATAATTAATTGCATTATTAAAATTCAAAAATACATTAGTTTGTTTTACATTTTAGGTTTAATTAATGAGTTAATTAAGTAGGAAAATAGCTAATTAGGTTAATTTTAATTAGAATTAGATTGGTGAATTCGGAAAATATTAAGACAAGAAAAAGAATGAGCAAATATCATTTATAGCCTCTCGGGCCAAATTTATATCATCGAGTAGCCCAAGATTATATAATACAACTTATAGCCCAAAAGTAATTCTAGTGGCTAGTCTAAACTACCGCTTTCTGCTTCTTTCCTCAGCAATTCGAATTTTTCCTTCTGAAATTCCTTCTGAGATGCCTCGATTTATAGCACAATTTTTTTAGTACTTTTATTTTTTACATTAGATTATGAAATCAATAATGGAACTGTTTTGATCTAATTATAAGAGATTTATCAATTAATGTAATAAGCATAATATAACGATTAACAAATCAAGAGAAACTCCAAACCAGCAGGAATAGATAAATTCATTTGTTATTAGTACGTATTTCCAGAAATTCAAGGGTTGTTGTTTTTGTTTAAAAGTGGAAAAGGAAAATCATTGTCTAAAGAAAGAGGGGCAACCAACCTTTGAATAAAAATTTCAAGCTCTCTGTTATTGCGTCATTTTTTTTTGCTAACTTTCTTTGTTAGGGAAATCATTTGCTCTTCATCAAATAAATTCTTATTTTCACATGTATGTCATTAGTTGATTTTGATGTCAATCATAATTTCAGGCCCACCATTAGATATATTTATATGGATATTTATGTATTTCTTTCGGTAAAAATAGATTTGAATATTGGTATATGACAAAATATATATAAAATAGACTAACACTATACGAAAATTATACGAAATAGACTGCCACTAAAATTTATATACAGTAGATTGTCACTATACGAAATAGACTGTCACTATACAAAATATATACTAAATAGACTGTTGCAATACAAACAAAAATACAAAATAGACTGTCACTATACAAGTCAGACTGTCAATATATAAAATACAAAAAACTTTCATTATGCAAAAAATATACAAAACAAACTGTCATTATACAAAAAATATACAAAATACACTTCTATATAAAATTTACAGTCACTATATAAAAATATATAAAATAGACTGTTACTATACAAAAAATATACAAAATAGACTGTGAGTATACAAAAGAAATACAAAATAGAGTGTCACTATACAAAATAGACTGTTACTATATTAAAAATATACAAAATAGAGTGTCACTATACAAAATAGACTGTTACTATACAAAATAGACTGTCATTCAATTCTTAGATAATATTATTAGATCTAGAATTACAAAATACAATTTAAAAATGCAAAAAAGGTTGCTCCATGGTGCCAAGTAGGCGTTGAACTTGCAACCTTCAGGTTAGGAAATAGATGCCCTATCCACTAAGCTACAAGCGCCTGTGTTGTCTTGCTCATTCCTTTCGTCTACTATATCAATATATTTGGGCTGAAGGCAAAAAAGGGTTGCTGTATTGTGCCAGGTAGTGGTCGAACTTCCAACCTTCAGCTAAAAAAGAGACGCCCTATCCACTAAGCTACATGTGCTTATATTGTCATACTCATTCCTTTTGGCTACTATATGGAATATGTTTGGGCCGATGGGCCCTTTTTTGTAAGTGGTACAAAACACGAGCTATTAAAATTTTGAGAGGCTATAGAGGGTAGTTAGTTTTCTAAAAAAGAAAGGCTGTTTGTTGGGTCTTATATTGAAATTTGGCCGAAGCAATTTTGAGTAGCCTATTAGTATGTAAAAATAGCACGGACTAGTCAATTTTCGGATTTGTCACTCAAAAATACCATCGTTTGCAAAGTCATAAAGAATAGCCACTATTTTACTGCAGTACGGAAAGTTCCAGCATAATATACTAGATATCGATGCACTTGTGGAATATGCTGGAACTCCAATACGCGGAAAGTTTCAGTATAATATACTCCAATCTTTAGTATATTATGCTGGACCGGTGGTGCTCCAATCTTCAGTATATTATGCTATACTTGTATATTATGCTGGAGTATTTTTCCAAATTTTAAATAGCATTTTTGTTCAAATTTATCTTTACATGAAATTGGCTAATTTTGATTATTTTTAAAACTGTAGCTATTTTTGAATGACAACTTGGAAACCTCACTATTTCTGAATTTCTCCCCATTTGTGTCGCACTGGCCCAAATATTTTAGCCCAGACAGTTAATTCCCTAACCCTAACAAACACTCAATCTAATAAAAAGACGTAAGATAGAGAGTCACCACGCTTTTGAGGCCATCTCCAACCTTGCCCCCATTTTTTGTCCCCAAAATAGGGATTTTTCCATGTTGGGGATAATTTACTCCAATCATTTCCATTTTTTCTCTCAAATTTTTTTTATATTCTTCTCTCTCTTCTATATTACATTATTATCTTTCATTTCAATTTTATTTTTTAATTTTTATTAAATAATTTTCATCTTTTCTTTTATTAATTTGTAATTTCCATAATAAAAAAATTTCATAAAATTTAAAATAATATAATTTGTAAGCAATTATTATAGATTAACTAATAATTCAAATAAAGCAAAATCATTGCGATATAAGATTAATTAAATACATATAATTTTAAAATAAAAATAATAAATGCGTGAAAATAAATTTCATAAAATTATACATTAAAGTTAAGATATAATATTAATATTATAAAAATATTATTAAGTGTATATAAAGAGATAAAATAAAGACAAAATTACATTCTATGTCCAACCGGCCCATTTTTAAACACAAAATAGCCCATATTTTGAAACTTTACCCGGTATAGCCCATTTTGTAAATAATACATAGCCCATTTTCATTATTTAACCTAGTGACAACCTCCTTTATCCTTCTTTGTTCTTTCTTCAACTTTTCACCAAAATTTATATGCTTCTTCCTCTTTTAACTTTAGCAGTCATTCTCTCATTCAACCTAACAGGAAGACTTTTTCCATTATTGTATTAAACATATCCTCAAGCAGACTAAATTTTATTTCTATTTGGAGTATTCTTTTTTCTTTGTGCAAAGTGAATTTTGTTAAGACAAAATGTATTTATCCTCCATTAATAATTTTTTGTTTCTTCTCAAATTGCTGGAAAGAGGTTGAAGACTTGCAGACATCGTCCATTTTTTTCCTTCAACTTTCAAAGTAAATAGGTCGATGATGAAGTGAGTGAAGTCATCGGAGAATGAAAAAGAGGTCTTGTGTTGTATTTAGACAATTTCAAGTTCTTGAGATGATGTTCCAGCTTTATCTTCTTGTATAAAACAATTCCATCTCCATCTTCTCTCCTCTTTAATTTTCTGATCTAACCTCCTCTGAAAAACTCTCTTTTGATATTTTGATACTGAAATAGAGGTATAATATTGAACATAAGATGTGTTTTGATATAAATATTGTATAACCACTATTTATGCACACTTATACATTAATGTATAAGTGTGTATAAATGTGTATAATTATGTATAAATATATATAATTATATATAAATGTATATATATGTTCATAACATCACTTATCTTCTTCTTCTATTTCTCTTATTCTTTTGATATACATTATTATAGATTCCATATACAAGTTTATACATAGTTATACATCATTATACAAGTACTACATATGTATAATCAAATTAATTTTGTTTCATGTATTTCTTCCTTTTTCTGGAGTAATTCATGTATAAATCTACTTTCTTTGTTGATTCTCCATCAAATCACGAACTTGCAGCAGTTGTTTTTAAATTTTACCATATAAGTAAAATCAGTAAAAAAAATTGGGGGACAACTTGCAGCAGTAAAGATAAATTAGGAGAGAAATATCCAAATTATATGACAGAAGAATTAGAAAATCTCATGTCTTCATCTAAATCCCTATAATTGTCTTGATTAAACTCCGTTGCCGAGTAAAGAAAGTTAGAAAATACTCTTTTTTCAAATATTAGCGGCTATAAATTTGTAAAGTTATGACTGAGCTATTATGTTGCAAGTCAAATATGTGATTTGTATTTATGTGAAATTATCCCTAAAATAAAAGATAAAATAATAAAATAATGATTAATAGCAACGCGAGGTGAGGTGAATAATTTACCTATATTTGATGAAACATTATTCGTTCCGATGACAAAAATACGGAAGTGTTGAAACACAATTTCCCTCAAAATCGCTGTGCCAGGTATGGTGACAAGGTTGGAAAGCTCTCTCGGCATTCTCATTGATTCTTAGGGCAGAAGCTTCATTCTCTTAACAGACTCTCAATTCACCCACACAAAAACGGCTGAAATTAAAAAATGCTCCTCTGAAATCTTAAAAAAAAAAAGGAAGAAAACTAAAATAGCAGAGACACGGAGAAATTTTCATTGAAGAAAGGAAATCAATTGGTGTTTGAATCTCGCTTGGAAGTGAAGTGTTTTATCTTCAATTTCTGGGCTTTCTAAGAGCTGTTTGGAGCTGAAATTAGCTGTCACTGCTCTCCAACTATAGATTTGAAAATTTGTTGCAATGGACGAAGCTGATTTCAAATTTTTGGTATGATCCCGAACTTAATTCAAACTTATGGAAGGAAACTACTTTTAGGCATCGATGATGGATATATGTATAAAATTTCAAAAAAGATTTCATTTACCATTGTTGGTGGTAGGGACAATTACTGTGCTATCACTGGACAAGAGATAAACGAAATTTGATAAAAACCAAGAGAAGGAAACAAACCTGATAATGCTATTGCGAATTGCTGATAATTGAATTATGCCTTCATCAATTACATGATAATTCCGAATTCTTATGTAGAATACAAAGTTTTCTATTATTCTAATAAACTCATATCTAGAACGAGAATGATTAGGAATTCATATTGAGCACTTAATAACTTTACATTTTGTTCTTATTTGAAAATTTGTAAAAACTAGGTGAAATTAATATCTTGAATCGAATAAGTGAAATATATATATTTCACTGTTACTCATAGATTTGCAATTAACACAATTTAAAAATTGAGTCTTTTAATCTTTAATGATTTGAAAATGAAGACTTTCGTCCTATAACTCCAAAAATAAATAAGTTACAATGTAGATGTTCTAAGATAAAGTGTATTCTTGATTTTTCTTTAGATCAAATTCTTGATACTCCTAACTCACTGTAATGTGCGCATTACAACCCGTAAATATTTGCTCCAAAGTTATTCAAAGCTTACAAGAAACCTCACTTCATTGCTCCGTTAAACAGTAACAAGCTCCGAACGCCAGACCTCTTTTTATGAACAGAGCCACCGGCGGTACCCGTATTGCAGCAAAGGCAACACTTTTAGAAGTTTTACAACGACAAGAATGAAGAATAAGGATGAAGCCATACTTGCAAATACAAAGAGTGTAACTCCACAAATCATACACATACCTGAAAAGCCACCCTTTTTGCCTCACCTCCAACCCACTGGTTTTTTCACATTCTTCGTTTTTTTTTCTTATAGCAAATTGTAATGCTCCCGTTTTTTTAATGCTTTAACTTTAATCCCTCTTTTTTTCTTCTTACAGTAGAAGTTCATGCTGCTGTGATTGAACCAAAAGATGCCAATACTCTAGTCAGGTTTGGATTTCATGTCCTCCCTTTTATTTGGTTAATTGATTTTTAGAGTCCTCAGAGAAAGCTTGCATTTTGCTTTAATCAGGAAGTTTAATCAAATTGCACCATTGGAAAATTTACGGCATGTGAAGCGCGTGCAAAAGAAGTGCATTGATGGAGGTATTTTACTATCTCATCCTGAGCTTACTTTCTGTTTATAGGCTGCTTATCACTAAAACACTCCTCTATTATGCATCTTATGTATTGTATTGTACCGTTCCCATGGTTGAATTTATCAAACTTATATCCTTTCCGATAATTAGCTAAATGAGAGATATGTATTAGAGAAGTCCATTAAAGATATTATGCCTATATTGCTTGCTGATGGGTTTGCATTGTTATTATTGAAAGAAGCGTAATAAACTTTTGTATCTGTGTTTGGTTTTTCAAATACTAAATTTTTATGCCAGTACAGATGGCTTCTCCTGTTAGCCTAAAGACGATGAATATATTGTGGTGATGTTAGTGTCTTTTTGTTTTTCATTTTACAGGAAAACTTCAATTATGTTTGCTTTTATATATGGCTGTTGAAAATGATGGCAAGGTGGATGCCATGCCATATGAGATTCTCGAGCTTGTCAAATCATACCAGTTGAGTACTTTCATTGCAAAAGTAGGTCATCTGTTTGTCTTATAGTTCCAAAATTTAGTTGATGATTGATATAAGTAGTTACGTAACACCTTTGTCCTTTGTCGACCTGAACAATGATTACATGATACTCGAGCGATGGCGAGAAAGCCTAGATATTACGTAGTTAGACTGCATTTCTCTAGTAAAACCAATGTGCTTAAGTGAACTAAAAATGTAGTCTGATTCTTATATTCCTGTGGCATGTCAAATTTGCTAGTTTGCCTCTGTAATTCTAGAAAAAGATGAATATTTAGCACTAGGTCCGTTTCTGTGTGTGACCCACTTTAATTTTCAAGTTCCAAGATGTTCATGTTTTTTTGGATATCTGACTTCCTAATTGAAAATGAACCCATGTGTTTGTGATTTAACACAATATAATCGTTTTACGGAAGTAAGATATAGAGATTCACATAACTAGGAAATTAAAATGCAGGAGATTGATGAAAGTTAAAATTGTTTCCAACTATTGGCAAATTCTTAGAAATTGTGGTAAAATAGGCAATCTTTGTCTAGAAAGCAAGTGGCGTGGCATAGAATGAGGACAATGTGGAATTGAGTCATCCAGCTCCATTAGTCTAATGTTTTCAAACAGGTAGTTGTTTTGAAGTTCTCTTTCAATCTGTTTTTCAAGTTCTTGAAATTTCTAATATCAATATTTGTATGGATTAGTCATGTGGAAATTTAGTTTCCTGTAAATAGGAAGACTTCATTTTTTACTGATGGATAAATCTAACTGATATTTTGCAAAACTCTTCAAGATGTTGCTTTATTCATATCTTTTGTACTGACGAGAGTGGCTCTAAAGTGTTCATAGTTACAACAAAGGTAAGAAATACTCCAGATTCTTTGCTTATATAATGTGTAAACTCTTTTATGTTGGTGTTTTCGTTGTTCCAATTTATTTATTACTTTTTATCATTTATCTTAAATGTATTCTGTTCCTTTAGCTGCAAAAACTCTATATTTCTGCAATTAAATCAGCTTTTTGCAGGTATGCAAATATGCTGCAACATCAAAAGAAGAATGGGATGAACAGTGCAAGCTCTGGCCTACTTCCTATCATCCGCCAACCTAGTAAGCGTAGAAAGAAAAAGGGGAGAATTCTGCCCATGTGTGCATCTCCTAGGGCAGTAGGGCTAGCTTAATTTGCAACTGACCTGACCTGACCTGACGATTTTTCTTTTGCCCCCAATTGCAGCAACATTGGTGGTGTAACTGGATTTACTGAAGAGGAGTCACAATCAGTTTTCAGCTTCATGAGACATGCCATTGATTTGGCAACATCTTGTGTTGGTCACGTAACTATTTACCATTTTCTCCAGTTGTCTGGGAAGTCTGTCTTGTTATACCTGTTCCAACATTTTTCCTATACAAATGTTGGTGTCTATTTCTCGTATACCCAAGAAAAAGCCAAATAAATTCATGCCCCTTTTGTTTGGATTGGATCAGTGCCTTTAATCCCAATTAGTGTTTTCCAATTGATTAAAAGAAATCATATTTTGGAGCTATTTAGCAGCTATTACTTAATTAAAGCGAATATCTTCCTTATTAAAAAATGCAATCATCTTAATTTTACCAAGAAAAAAGTGATTATATTAATCAAATTACTAATGATCACTTTTCTAGACAACCAGAAATAGTTTCAATAGTTCAAGGCAAATAGACCATGTGGTTTATATTTCTAATTTCCTTATGCATTCTCGATTCTTCCGTTCTACCAGCTACTTCATTTAGAAGAAAATTACAGGCATAAATGAATTGAAGCAGTGGCAATGTTTATATCTGAAAATGAGAATGATGAATGCTTTGTTTGACAACTAGGAAAGTGAATAGAAAAACAAAGTCTTGAGTATCCCGAAAGGCTCCGAATGTTTAGGAACTAGAACAAAATCTGGAACTAAGAAAGGGAAGAGAAAGTGCGAGATGATTATAAAGTTTTCTTTACCCTTGTTTGATTTAGCTGCAGAAAGAGGGACGGAAGAGGAGAGATCAAGTTTTTCTTTGTACCACTGGTTATCCTCTCTTTCTCTTTTTATTTTCCATCTTGCTGTTCTCCCTTCTCTTCTGCAAATTTTACATAGTTTTGTATACGTCGTACGAAGCTTTTCATGAAGATTTACATATTATCATGTTTATATTTGTGATACTAGGCTTCAATAGGATGTATTTGGTCTGCTGGGCTAGAAGTTGTCCGCCTCTTGAGTTGCTTTTATATTACTGTGCTCCTAGTTAAATAACAGAAATAGACTTACTGAACTTGCTGTAGGAGGGATTTTGGCCTTGTCTAGAGTGTAGATGAAGGCATTACCCTACTTATTTTACATTCAATGCTTTTAGGTTTTGAATGTTTGAGAAAAGTGTTTCATGTAACATGAATCCTTGCTCTTGTGCGGTTACGGTCATTTCCCTCTGTTGCTTGAGGTGGTTTCCCCGCTGAGGGGAAGTTATACCATCCCGTCAAACTTATGTTTATGAGACTGCCTCAGGAGGATGATTTCGAACTGGCAGGGCTATTTAGGTAGTGCCATTTTTCAAGAGGCGTAAGACCCATGAGACGGAAGAATGACAGTTTGGCCAGTTGGATATGGGTAAATTAACTAGAGGATATGGTAAACATAGGGCTTGCTTAGGAGGAAGGTATGATGAGTGCCGAAGTAAAGTAGATCGTACACTAGTCCGAGAGAAATTAGGTGCTTCAAGGACAGGAAATGCACAAGGTTGGGTCCAAGTTACTCTTAGATACACCCGATTTGCAAATTAAGACAGTTGTCTAAAGTTGGTCGATGAATCATTATTGCAAATGAAGTGTTGTTATTCAGAGAATGCATGCCCTTATCTAACACAAGCTAAAAGAAAATCTTTTCATATACTTTGGGACAAATGTGAAAGTTCTAGTTTTTCTTGACATAAGCATGCATCTATCCTTAAGGTTATAAAAAAAGCATGCAGTTATCCTTCCAAGTTTCAATGTACTGTATGACTTTGCAGGTGATAGTTATTAATATGTGGTTAACCTTTCTACCTCTGTAATATTTTTGTTTTCACCCAACCTTAGGCTGATGGTTTCTAATTGTATGGATGATGTCTGATTGTGGCAGTGTATGTTTTTGCCATTTTTCTATTATTCGGTCCCTAATAACTGTGAAGACTATGTTTATATTGTTTCCAGTCATTTAGAAAGGAAGTATGTTCTTGTAAACATGTCTCATATGTGCAGTATTTACTTTTCCTTGAACTTTCTCTGCAGGTGCTCAATACTGCTGTTATTGTAGATCCTTCAACTAAGCAGGTGATTGCAAGTGCTTGTGACCGGGTAATATTCTCAGCAAGTCCTGCAAATGAGGTCAGCAAGGAAGGTAGCTGCTCTGACTATCCCGAAGACCTAAATTCCTCTAACTTGGAAAACCAACAAACATCACTTTTGGACAGTTCAATTGGTGAATTTGAACGTGTAATTAGTAATGTCGCTTGTCTACAACCTTGGCGATGGGCTGTGCAACCGTTAAGTCCAAACTCTGGTTGCTGGCATCCTTAGCGTCATGCCGCTATTGTAGCTATCGAGCATTCTTCTACCAGGGATCGACAAATCTTTCCTGATTACAAACTTAATGGGGAGGACTCTAGCAAGGAAGATTGCACACTATCTCCTTCGGAAAAACAGAAAGTAAGTCCAACATATTTAAGCGACAAGCTGTCCTTAGTCTTTGTTATATCACTTTGTTATGATCTTCAATTGATTCCCATCAGCTCTGTTTGCTAAATTCTCCCTTCCTTCTACAGGAAGAAATACTGCTCTTGTGGCGCTTAGGGCCCTGCTAACAGTTTTTGTCAACTGTTGTTTCTTGAGAATTTTACAACTCAAATAATTTCAAGAGTGATGATATCAAATATTTTTTCCAAGTGATGATATTGCTCATGTTATATTTACTTTTGGCACTATCATGACGCGATAGAAAAGAAATGAACTTGATTTTTCAAATAGAAAAAAAGCTTTTATCATATTGTCTCTTTAGCTATTATGCTAGAAAAATGATTTCTATTCATCCTTTGTCATCAATAATTTCCTTTTTTTCATTTCCAAAACATATAATTTTCTCTCTCTTGAATCACACACGTCAACTTTTTGATGAACAATATATCATAATATGCCTTTTCAGATCACACTCGGACTTCCAAAGTAATGACCATAGTTCTGAATCAGTCAGACCTTATCTATGCACTGGATGTGACATTACCTGGCTTGGGAGCCATGTGCAATGTAAGTTCATATGATTTAACTGCTGTTTTACTAGTTATTTTTCTTGCCTAGCTTCAATTGGGTAGTTCCACCCATCAAAGGTCTGTGCTTGTTGAATTCTTCGGTGAACTGTTGGTTGGTGATAGTTTTGGTTAAATTCTTAATTGAGATAGTATGCCAGCCATTCCAAAAGATTATAGAGGTGCCAGACAGAGAATTAAGGACAAACACATGGCTCACTCAGGTAGGGGTGGGCAGAAAACCTGAACCGAACCGATTTATTTGGTATAACGGTACGGTCCTCGGTATTATGATTTCGATATTTCGTTATATACCGAAATACAAAATTATTTAAGTAGTTTATGTGCTTTCTACACTGCCCTGTCCTTAGCCCAGCCCAAAATTTTAATATTGTATTTCTAGCTCAATAAGACATTCCAATTCCCTTACTCTCTTAGCCCAATATCTTAGTCTCTTACTCCCCATTAGAAATTTAGAATTAGGTATTTCAAAGAAAGAAGCGAAGAACAAAGTCACAGCGACTTCACGACCTCGGTGCCGACAACTCTCAAGTGTGACTGCTTGTTTCCTCATTTTTGACCTTCATTCTTCAATCTTCAACTCTTTAACTTGTTCCCAACTTCTTCATTCTTTAGTATTCAATTTTGTATTTTGTAACCAATAGCTTCTTTTTGGGTACTGTAAAGTATAAACCCAATACTTGAGTTAAAAAAATAAAATATAAAAAATGCTGATGCAATCTGCAAAAATTATAATGAAAAAAGTCTTTTCTTACCAATCCGTTAATCTGCTGCAGTTGGGTTAAGAAAAAAAGTCTTTCTTAAAATGAAAAATGCTGATGCAATCTGCAAAAATACAAGTACATATTTGTAGATATTTAACTGATATCAACTTCACTATCTTGTTGTCTTGCTGTATTAGGTGTGCAATGGCTCTTGTCCATCAAAGAGTTAGACGGATATTTTTTTCCTTCCTAAACTCCAATGCTGGTGTACTAGGAAGTGTTCACAGATTGCAAGGGGATAGGAGCTTGAATCACCATTATGCTGTTTTCAGGGTTGTTTTGTCTGAGGAGTTGTTCAAGAATAAAGTCGTAAATGCAAAAACTGCTGGGTGTGATTGAAGCAAACACTAATCAGATTTCGAAGAGGTTAGGTCTTTGAGACTTAGTTAAGTCGGATAATAGTTAATGTGAATACTTCTCCTTGGTACATATACATTTGGTCTTCTTTTTGACGTATCTACATTATATAGGAAGGCCTTAATTGAAAAGTTGAATTACATAATTGTCCTTCTAATTACTTTAAATATTCTACTTAAAAAATTATTAAATAAAATAACTAAATTCATTTGAAGAGGTGCAACCTTTTATAATATAATATTAGTTACTAATGTTCAATTGTTGCTGTTTTTACCCCTAAAGTGAAAAGTCAAATTACCCTTCTAAATAATTAAAACCCTACTTATCAAAAAATAAAAAATAAAAAAATCTAAACATGTACTAGAGCCCAACCAACGCTTCATGCTTCATGAATAGTCACAACTCACAACCATTAATCGTGAGGGAAAACATACCTTCTCATGGCAGAGAAAAGCATATCATCTTGTCCCTGTTTTAATACGCATCCGCTCTTCTACAAACAACTTCTACGGTGACTCTGGCTCAATGTTTTTGAATTATTGTTATTTGAGTGAAGATCCAAAAATCAATTCATGCGTCATAACTTAATTTTGTATTTTTCTTGTGCAAATATTATATATCATATGGATTTGCTTGTAAGAGTTTTACCTGAAAGGTCGTGCAGTTGTTAGGATCAGTATAAACGTCTCCCAATTAGCCAGCCGTCATATCTCTCTTTAACAGTCATAACCTTTGAGAGAAACGTTATTCCTGCAACCAATTCTAAATTAACCAACACTTTTATAATTGAAAAAATTGATATGGTTATTAAAGTTGTGCCTTGAGTATTTATATGTATTCTTTTCATTCAATCCTCATATTATCTTTTCAACCATGCATGGCAATACAAGTGTCTAAACTTTTTCGTGCTTGTGTTCTCACATAATCTTTTTCTGGTTGTAGGTGTCGAGAGGCATCACAAATATGATATTGTCAATATTTTGTCACGTGTTCGGGTAATTCATTTCCTCTAATACTCTGTATATGATCTAATGATAATGGCAGTTTGTTTTAGTTTTTGTCAAAAAAAAAACTAAGAATCAGTAAAGGGTTTAGTTCAATTCCTTATATCGTCAACTAAGAATCAGTAGGAGGTTTAGTTCAATTCCTCATATCGTCGATTTGCTTGAGGTGGTTGATAATTTGTTATCTATTCCGATATGAATATGTCCGGAAAAATTGATATGATTTGCTTATGTGGCTAGAAAAATGACTAAAAAGAAAAGTGAATGATCCCTCCACTTGTCATAATATTGAAATGCATGTATACCATGCTTCTTTCTTCTTCCGCACTTCCACACCGAGTAATCGTGATCCGGAGAGGGAAGAGCTGAGTTCTAAAAGTTCAACTATAGATACTCTCCCATTAGGTTACTCAATTAGATACTTCATGCTCTCAGCAGTTGCATCTTCTTCTTGTCATGATATAATGATCAGCTTCTTCTACTAGGTCATAGCTTGTAACCATTTAGATCTTATGCCAAAAGGGCCAGTTCTAGATCACAGAAAGTTTCAGTTAAAGAGTTTTATGTTTAGTTCTTGTACTTCTATGAATAAATGAATTTTATCCCCGATTTTCTTTTCACCACTATCTTTCACTGCTGTGTTGAACTTGAAAATTCCTTATTACTTATAAAAAATGTTTTAAATTTTTGTCCTTCGCCGTAAAGTTCATGTTTTCAAATGTCAATTCCATTGGTTTGTTGTTCTTGATTTTCCCTTCCATATTTCATTTGTTGGGTTTTCACCTAATTCTTTATACGTTTTCTGAGTTTTAGTTTTTACCTTGCAACATATTTTGGTAATACTTTTTTTTTTTCTTATCTTGAACATTATATGCTTAGACATAATTACATTAATTATGTCAGTATTTGTGTTTTACTTGATTTCATAAACATTGTTGTTATGTCTATAGTTGAGTACATATATTGTTAGTTCATATGCAGTTCAGGCATAAATCCAAACAAAAACTAAAAAGTCAAAAATAATTGAAAAAATTAGTGTTACGCAAAATATTTACTATTATTTCGTGTCAGTATGTGGGCGATATATCATTGATATTTGACTATTTCATTGTTAGCTATCTCCTAATGCATCTCAGGCCTTTTCCTATGTAACTAGATTACAATACAATTCTAATAAAGCATAAAAAAGTTTTATAGTAAATATTTCGTAACATAAATAGCTCTAGATTATGTATGTATGACGAAAGATATTCTCATATGACTTATCACTCTGCTATTATCTACTCCATGCTCTTGCAGATAAGACCCTCTATATATTTGAGAAAAATAAAATCACACCTATTTTCAAATTGTTCTTTGAGTCCCCACTCACTATTTTAGTTTATTGCAGTCCTGATATTACACAAGCAATATACTTCTTACAAATTGGGATAATATATTTTTACTATCCACATCAACCCGTCCTAAACGTAGTGGTTAAACTCTACTATGATAGTTGAATCATTTCAGAAAAGTACAGGGATAAAGCAACACTAAACATCTTTTTAGTAAATGTATCAATTTCTTCTATACTTTTCTCTTTGTCCAAATCATGGATTTTATTATTTTCATATCTAATAAATATTTTTAATTGAGTTTTTGGTGCCTTTATCTGGATCCCATTTAGTTAAATAGGGAGAGAAATGAGAGCTCCTGACTGCGATAATTTTATTTAAAATAAGAACCATGACCATTGAAAGTATATATCAACCTCTAAGATTTTTTTTTGTTTTTTTTTTGTAAAACAAGATCAAATAATTTTGATAGTTCAGGAGATATATGAACCTTTTCTTTAATATTATCTTACATGATTTCCTACTTTTTTCCAGTAGATATAATGCATATGATTCATTATGCAATTCAACGTTTCATATTCACTAATGAGTTTAAACTCTAATGCTTTTTAATTTACAAAAATAATTACTTATAGGTCTGTATATGATGAAGCTAAAATTTTTGTGCATGACATCTACATTAAAATTAGAAAGCGGAGTATGAATATTCCAGAAAAGAGCAAATAACCTTGAGATTTAATTAATGCTACGGCAAAATTTGATATTGTTATGACCGAAGAATATAAAGAGCATATAATTAATCAAAAAATGACACTTCCAATAACGTCAATTGGATTAATAAATATGATGGTTAGAAGAACGAAGATAAAGTTGGTTGTATAGAATTTTTTTCTGCTTTATTCATGGAAGTTCTTAAGGTTATACTAAAATGCATATTCAAATGTGTAAATAAATTTATATATAACAAAATTAAATGTTCCTCGAGTATGCACATTAACTAAAAACTAATATAATATACACGTGCAACGCATGTGCGGAGAAATTAGTAAGTACTAAAAGTGTTTAGTATTAACTAGAGTCTTAAGTGTTAAATTTGCAATCCTTTATATATGGAGCTGCCCATTTCATTAGCCACAAAATATGCCCCAAAAAGAACAAGGAATGAAAACATGTTGGTTGGCATGCTTCTTTAAGCAACTTTACATATCTATGTATTTGAGCTCTGGATTGCTTTTTACTGTAGGTCTCCACGATACCCTTTATAAGCCATAGGCTGTTGTATTTTGTGTACTTAAGCTACTTATATCAAAGCTTTGGGAGGTTGGAGCAACAATAGTGAAGACAACTGACTTTTTGCAAGGCCAGACATGCTGATGGGGTCTTGCCTGGTCATTTCTCCCTCTTTCCAAGAAGATGGTACCATCCCACATGGCTGAGAAGAATAACATGTCGTTCATGCTTGAGGTCTGTTATTATTCAATCGTGGGAAATCGATAATTCTGATAAAAAAGAGCTCAAATATCATAAGCTTGTCAGTAAAAGTTAGAACGAGTAATTTCCTTTTCACGTGACACTCTCACACTTTTTATGTGTAAGCTTTGCGTCTTTTGTTAGAGGTGGTGTACAATTATTTGCAAATTCAGGTTTGACCATGAATTTTTGGGTTTAGAATTGGAGCTTAAGCTGAAATATTATTTGAAGTTGAAATAGTGGTTTAAAATGTATTTCAAGTCAAGCTTATCAAATCTTATAAAAAGAAACTCACAATTCGTCAACTACTTCCATCATCATCTTTTTTGAGTGTAGTTCATTGTCCAAACACAATTTCAACTTCCACAGACATTTTCAACTTCAATTCAAATTTTGTCCATAGACTTATGGGGGTTGAGTTAGTATTTTGATTCTTTTGACTATGGTGTGGAACTGGTTCTTCTTTAGGGATGCATAATGGGGTGCGGGAGTTGAGTTAGTATTTTGACGGTTTTGACTGGTAAATGTGGAATTGATTCTTCTTTAGGGATGTTTAAGAGGTAGTTTTGATAACTGGAAGGAATTCACTTGGAAGTAGAATCTATCTAATATAATTCTGTCATAGAAAGAACAAAATTCATTTCGTCACTGTCATAATGCTCAATCAGTTCGGTGCATCGGGTGTGGCTGAATAGCGTTGCTTCGATTGTTCTTTATTTGTCACAATGGAAGATATTGTGACGAAAAAGATCAACTTTCATAAATCCATTGTTTATGCTGTGTGACAGTGGTTTAGCATGTGGAATAGAACATAAGATCATGAATTTAGCTGTTTACTGTGATCTTTCTTAACAAAATTATCTGATCACTTTGCCATCAGTTGAGATCTTTTTGTTTTGCAGTCTAATGATTATCTTGTATAAAATGAATCATACCTACCATATATTTGCAAGTAATACTTTTGAGTTTGGATTGGGGTAGGAAGCATCAGTTTGTTCTTCTAACCATTTACTGCTTGACTTATCTTGGGATAAATAGGGGTGTGCATTCGAATCGGTTTATCGATAAATCGAATCGATTATTCGTTATCGGTTTATCGATATCGGTTTATCGATTTATTAATTTCGATTTCGAAAATTTTCTTATCGATTTCGATTTGTCCTCTTCAGTTTATCGATAAACCGATAAGATATAGTAAAAAGAAAAATATAGCCTTATTATTTACTAGTACCCTTTCCTTCACTTAAGAGTTAACCCTAATCGGCTATATGCTAACCCTATTATTTCAGCGCCGCGTTCTCTCTGCTCTGTTCTAACGCCACAACCCATAGTCGCCGTGATTATTTTCGTTCGGAAAGACATAGCCGCAGTCCGCAGCTTTCTTCGACTTTCAGGTATGTTTTCTCTCTTTTCTACTAGTCTTTCTTCTTCTGTTTCTATATTTGAATGTAGAAAGTGATTTGTTGCCGAAAGGCATATGGTAGGAAACCTTAACTGTTCATCTTTTGAATGAATTTATTCAGTTGGTTCTGTTGGAATCTATTCCACTCAATCCAACTTAATAACTGTGACGACCCAAAGGGTCATCACTTATTTTATTAATCATTTCGAGCTTCTGAGGCCTTAAAAATCTCATTCTATGTTGCCTCGATTTACGTGCACAATCCGAGCATGTAGCCGGAAAGTTTTTGTGATAGAAAATATGAATTCTATGAGAAATGTGGATAAAAATGATATTAATATTGATATGGTTGACTTTGGTCAACATTTTTGGTAAACGGATCCGGACCCGAGATTTGCTGGTCCCGAAAGGTCCGTAGGAAAATATGGGACTTGGACATGCGTCCGGAGTCGAATTTTGAGGCCTAGAGCCCAAGTTATGAATTTTTCTGTGAAATTGTTTTTGATGTAATTGTTAAAGGAAAATGAATTAATTGACCTTGGTATCGGGCTCGTATTGTGGTTCCGACGCCCGGTACAAGTCTTAAATATTATATATGTGCTTTCTGCAAAGTTTGGTGACATTCGGATGTCGTTTGATATGTTTTGGACCTTGAGTTCCAAGTTTGAAAGTTTTGAAAACCAAAAGTATGAAAATCATGAACTTGAGGCTTGATTTGATGAAAACGATGTGATATTGGCGATGTGATCGCACGAACAAGTTTGTAATGTGTTTTTGAAGTTGTGTACATGTTTGGTTGGGAGCCCGGGGGGCTCGGGTAAAGATTTGATAGGCCGTAGGATCAATTTCCGAATTTTTGCACTGCTGGTTTTTCACCCAGTTGTTGGCTTCGCATTTGCGAAGACTTTCTCGCAAATGGGAAGAAGGCAGGTCAAGGATGGGTTCGCAAATGCGAACCCATTATCGCAAATGCGATGTCTGCCAGAAACCAGCCAAGTTCGCAAATGCGAACAAAGTGTCGCAAATGCGACACTGGCAGACCTGGGCCAGAGTTTGCAATTGCGAACTTAACCTCGCAAATGCGAGGCCTTCAGTATATTGCCTGGCTTCGCAATTGCGAAGCATTTGTCGCAATTGCGACAAAACCCAGAAGCCAGCTTGCCTTGGCTTCGCAAATGCGAACAAATGTTCGCAAATGCGAACTTTCCATCCTTAGCTTATTTTTCAAACTCCAGAAATTGGTCGGGGTTCGCAATTGTGAACCCATGTTCGCAAATGCGAACACAGAGACCTGTAAATCACGATTTCCAGCTTCATTCTCACATTTCACAACCCAAAAACACCCATTTGCGATTCTTCACGGACTTCCTCTTCTTCAAAACAATTGTAAGTCACTTTTTACTTAATTCTTTCAATTCCTAACATCATTAAACATGTTTTTCAATAGAAATCAAAGGTTTTCATGGTAGAATTTCTTGTTTTTGGTAGAATATAGGGTTTTTCATAAATTGGGAAATTGGACCTCGAATTGAGGTCCGATTTTGAAATAAATCATATACTTGAACTCGTGGGGGATGGGTAACCGAATTTTGGTCCGAACCCCGAATTCCGACCATGTGGGCCCGGGGTCGAAATTCACTATTCCGGGCAGAATGTTGTAAAAGTTATAATTGCCTTTATGAATTAGTTCGTTGAGTAGTATTGATGATATTAAATCAATTGTGAATAGATATGATTGGTTTGGAGCCAAATTTGAAAGGAAAAGGCATTGCCACGGATTGAATTGTTCATAAACATTCGAGGTAAGTGTTTGTTCTATCCTAGCTTGAGGGAATAGGATTATGTGCTATGTGATCGAGTGCGGTGTATGGGTTGTGGTGACGAGCATCCATACACTGGCGTCTAGCATGACCGTGAGTCGTTGTTGATACTTGTTGTGAGATATTTTGAAGATAAATTGTTGAACCCTTGTCGGGTTGTAGAATTGTTATTGTTCTTCCTTGCCGGGACTTGTTGTGAAGTGAGATATTGATTGCCGTTGTTGGGACGGTTTATGAATTACTGTTTCATTCTTTGCCCTTAACTGTGATTGTTATTTGGGTGAGGAAGAGTGATAATGCACGAAGGGTGATGCCATGCCTTGATTTATTATTTATGCACGAAGGTTAATGCCGTGCCTTGTTATTTATTATGCACGAAGGTTAATGTTGTCACACCTCTTTTTTACGCACCCGCGAAAGCGCGAGGGAGTTTTTCCAATTAAAGGACAATCGAAACGGGATTTATTTAATTAATTCAGAGTCGCCACTTGGGAAAATAATGGTGTCCCAAGTCACCGGTTTAATCCCGAACCGAGGAAATTTATGACTATGTAATACAGTCTGCGAACCAGAAATCCGGATAAGGAATTCTGTTAACCCGGGAGAAGGTGTTAGGCATTCCCGAATTCCATGGTTCTAGCATGGTCGCTCAACTGTCATATTTGGCTTCTTTATCTGATTTTATAATATGCCTTAACTTATGTATAAATTTTAATTTTTAACCTCTTATGATATTATTATTATTATTATTATTATTATTATTATTATTATTATTATTATTATTATTATTATTATTATTATTATTATTATTATTATTATTATTATTATTATTATTTTTACAAAGAATTGCAACATTGTGAAAATGTATCTCGAACCACGTCGCACCAATGCACCCGTGGTTGTCAACACATTTCGACTCCGTTGAGATTTGGATTTGGGTCACATAAATGTGCACCCGGGTTTAAGGAGATAGCATTATTAAATACGCGCCTAAAGATACTAACGCGTTATTGTTTTGGGAATGCCGTGAAATCCGCTAAACGGCACATCCCGGAATCTAAGCATCTTTGTAAAAATTATTTATTGAGGGCCCCGCAATTCACGTGTTATTTTAGCGAGGCTCGTCTCACTTATTGTTTAAGGGCTCATTACCCTTTTATTGTTTATTGTTTTAAATGAATTACAATGCAGTGGAAACGTATCTCGAACCACGTTGCACCGGTGCACCCGTGACTTTTGACACGTTTCGACTTCGTTGAGATTTAGATTTGGGTCACATAAATGCGCACCCGTGATTAGGAAGGTATTATTATTAACTAACGCGCCTAAAATAATTCCGTGTTTGTACTTTGCGAGGGCCCTGAAATTTGCTAAATGGCACGCCTCGAATTCTAAGGACAAAACAAGATTAATCAAATGAGGGTCATACAATTGTCATTTTGTTAAACACGACGCACCTTGATTTTATCTATATTCATAAACACAAAATCAACCAATAATTAATGTACCAAAATCAAATTTAAACATCTTAAAATTTTCACATACATCACAACTACCAAATTCGCCACCATTTTGCTACTCAAGCCGAGATTAGATGGTGACATACAATTTTTCTATGTAACTACCAAGAGAAGGAAAGAACAACTAATTGGCAACGTTTTTAAACAACGCACATTTTCAGAAGCTTTGGCATAACCCATGTCATAATTGAAAGCAAATCTAGTAAAATTCAACTTCTATTTTTACTCACTCTTTCCCTTTTGTTTAACTGGTTAAAAGAAACTAAGAAAATCTCATGCCATTTCAAATTAAATACACACAGGGAGTGCTCAATTTTACCAAGATTAATCTAACACTCCAATGTAAACTTAACATATTAACAATGCCAAACATAGATTCAAACAATTCACAGCAGAGACAAATCGATGATAGACTAAGTATATAGCTACCAAAGAAGAATGCTTGAACTCGTCTCAAATGGCCACGTTTCCCAATTGATTAATAGCTGAAATAGATCATGTAATTAATGACAACTGGACTGATTTATTTCCAGAACCGTAAAAGCCAACTAACTTTCATGTTGCACTCTAACTTATTCAACTCTTAATATCAGGAATTACATAAGACAACAGAAGAAATCAGATTCATTATAGGCTAGATTTATCATTTGAATCACATGCTATACCAACTATATATGTGTACTGTGCCGCAAAGGTCTCTGTTTTTCTAATATTAAAATCTTAATAAATAGTAAAATTTTGAGAAACAAAAGAAATAGGCATCATTCAACCTATCATCACTTAACTAAACATAAGAAAGAGGAAACATGTATTCTATTTACATGAACGTATAAAATATTAAAGTGAAACTCTTCAATTCGACAGACTCAAATTTTCACTCCATTCAAATTCTTTCAATTCATTTTTCTTGAAATAGTCATTAATTAAAAGTATTGATCATGCCTACAGCAGGTTTTTCACCTCCTCATTAACACATTTAAAGAGATACAAGGAGGATTTCAACGTACCAAGAAGCACACCCAAGAGCTAAAATTCGACAAATCAGAGGAAAGGAAAATGAAACCCCAGCCAACAGACAACAACGAACTCACAGTGTAACCATTCCCGCAGCTTTAAAGCTATCCCGAGTCCCAAGTCTCCACTGATTCACTCCGTGAACCTCGGACGGCAACGAACCAGCTTCCAACCTCAAACTCGACCTCGCCGGCGATTTAAAGCATTCGAACGCCCACCTCGGCTTTATACCATATCGAGCAAAAAAAAACCAAGAACTTCTCAAGCGGGCTGTTATGAACGAGAAGAAGGAAGAAGTTCAAGGATCACCGGTGTAAGATGGCGACGGGAAGAGCTACTGTGCGCGTAGCCGCCGGTGGACAGGTAACGACGGAGATCCTCGGTTCTAGGGTCCTCTCATGAATGCTTAGATATAAGGAAGGTGAAGCTGAGCGTTGGAATCAATCCATTCACTGGAGGAGGGCAGCGATGAAGAAGGGATTTTCGGGGGTGGGGTCGTGCGCAGCTTCTTTGTGTATGCTCCTTCCAGATTCTCGGTTTTTTTGAAAACCTGAAGAAGAAGAATCCCTGTCCTCTCTCTATTCTTTTTCTTTTTAATGAATAGTAGTATTGTTTCTTATATTTTAAAATGAATCCTCCCCATCACTGAATAGCTCCTTGTGTCTATTGTCTATTTTTTTCTCTGTCCGTTATCCCCCTCCCATAATATTATGTTTGTAATGGTTAAAAGCATGATGACCATCACGTGGGTTGGGTACCCAAGGTCTCTTGTTCTGTCTGTGTTCCCCACGCGTGTCTTCCACGTGTGGTGGACTCGTATTATCATGGGCTAGGTCCAAAAATTAGGCATAAAACCGTGTAGTTTGAACCCGAATATTATTCTTCGCCCGGAACCGAGAATGGTGTTATTTAATTTATCCTAGGTAATCAAAATAACTATAATACTTATAATTAAAATAAAACTATTTTTTATATTTTTCAAGTTTAAAATAACTACAAAATATTAATGAAACTATTTTTTTATTATTTTCGTTTTTATAAAAAGATAAAAATATAAAGTACTATTTTTATATTTTTCAAGTTTAAAATAACTACAAAATATTAATGAAACTATTTTTTTATTATTTTCGTTTTTTTTATAAAAAGATAAAAATATAAAGTACTATTTTTTGTATTTTTTTCAAGTTTAAAATGACTACGAAATATTAATAAAACTATATTTTGTTATTTTTTATTTTAAGGTAAAAATAAAGTGAAAGAGTCAAATTTAGCTAAAATAGCTATATTAAAACTAAACTAAATATTTTACGCTAAAAATATAAAAATCTCGGGGAGGGTCAAAAATCACGCGTTTACAGCTGCCCCTCTTTGACTGAAAACACAAAGAGTTTTCGGACAAAGAACGACTAGACAAGTGTTTTTGACCTGACCCTTATTGGGAGGGACTAAACTAAAAGAAGAGGAATGTGACCGAGCCCTTGTATCTGAGCTGCCTACATATCCTTGGCTATAAAGGAATGAGGCCACGTGTAGTTCGAAAGTGAGTGAAGAAGGGGTATACCGAGGTGGAGAGCCAGTCGAGGCGTCGTTCCGTCGAGGTTTCGTTCCATCGAGGTTCCGGTCCGTGGTCCTGCTATTACATCAAAAATCCAACATGAAAAAGACTAACTAAGCCTATCAGCTACTAGTTACAAGATTCCTATCTATAAGTCTTCTGAAGCTTGATCTTGAGTATTGGTTGGTGCTTCATGCGGACTCTAAATTTGAACCTTGATACTTGCTAGTTGTAGGTGCTGTTTTTCGGATCAAGACCAGGTATGCAGTGCTTGTGACCTCGGCCATGTCTTGAGCACATCACATCTTTCATCAACTTCTGCACTTGGATTAACTCCTTGCCTTTTTTTTTCATTGTGACTATCTTCTGTTGATCATCTCGGACCGTTGACTCGCATTCCGGTCGCAAGCTTCTTTTGTTGCTAACTTGCATTGCACTCCGAAGTGATTTCCCTTACTTGTGATCTTCGAACTATTCTCCTTCGAAGTCTGAATCTATCTTTTCCGATCCTTGTTGCCTTCCTTCTGATTCATGTTGGGGATTTCCGTTACACTCTGTCACTTTCGATTGTTCACTATCCTTATCAAATCTTGGAAACTGAGACGGCGTTCTGCTTTTCTGGCGGGCTTTTGACTTTAACAACAGACTCTAATCATAAATTGCCATTCCCTTCTTCAAGTGGGCACCTGACATCTCAGGAGAAAGATTCATCGGACTGAGATTTTGATGTCTTAGGAGAAAGATTCATCAGACTAAGACTTTGATATCTTAGGAGAAAGATTCATCAGACTAAGATTTTGATGTCTTAGGAGAAAGATTCATCGGACTAAGACTTTGACGCTAGGAGATAATTCCTCAAACTAGGTCTAAATTGTTGTGATCTCTGGAGAAAGATTCATCAGACTGAGATTTTGATATCTTAGGAGAAAGATTCATCAGACTAAGATTTTGACGTCTTAGGAGAAAGATTCATCAGACTAAGATTTTGACGCTAGGAGATAATTCCTCAGACTAGGTCTAAATTGTTGTGATCTCAGGAGAAAGATTCATCAGACTAAGATCTTGACGCTAGGAGATAATTCCTCAGACTAGGTCTAAATTGTTGTGGTCTTAGGAGAAAGATTCATCAGACTAAGACTTTGACGCTAGGAGATAATTCCTCAGACTAGGTCTGAATTGATGCCTTACTTGAAATCTCCCAATTGTTGCTTCCTTCTTCTTGTTGCTTTCATCTAAAACCTCTAATTGTTGTTTTTCACTTCCTATTAAATTATCTTTAACTATAACTCCAAAAACTAAATCGCCACTCCATTCTTCAGGCGGGCTCCCTGACGTTAACTACAACTCAAAACTAAATCGCCACTCCATTCTTCAGGCGGGCTCCCCGACTTCAACTACAACTCAAAACTAAATCGCCACTCCATTCTTCAGGCGGGCTCCCTGACTTCAACTACAACTCAAAACTAAATCGCCACTCCATTCTTCAGGCGGGCTCCCTGACTTCAACTACAACTCAAAACTAAATCGCCACTCTATTCTTCAGGCGGGCTCACTGACTTCAACATCAACTCACTAACTACATCCCATCTTTTCTTCTAAATTACCTTGTTTCGGAATTGCTTTCCTCCTAGGTCGCGTTATTTCTCCCTTGACTGCTGGGGATATCTTTGGAATTGTTTACTTACCTGCTGGGGATGATGTTGCTGGGAAAATCTTCTCTATTTCCTCCTTTTCTACTTCCTTCAAAACCTTTTATTCTCTCCCGGGATCGCGGGGGATTGAAATGTCATTAGCTGAGGATTGTCCTGTCGGGGGACGCCTTTTCCTTTTTCCTCTTTCCAAACCTCCTTCGGGACTCGCATTTTACTCCCTTGAAAAACTTGTAGGATATAATGCTGCCGGGGAAATCTCGAAATCAGTGTTTCATTTTTTCGAGAACTGCTGGGGATGATACCGGCCTCTTGCCTTTCTGAACGCAAGCTTCCTTGTTTTGTCCTGTCTGCTGGGGGTATAATTTCCTCTATCACAGCTTGTTGTTTTCTTTCTTTCAAAGCTGCTGGGGATAATCGGGTTCAAAGATCATTTCCTCGCATTATCTGGCTTCTTTCCCCAACCGGGTATTTGGTTTCGAGAAAATTTTCCCAACGGGAGAAAATTTTCTGCCCCAGTTTGAGAATCTTCTTTGTGGCATGCTTTTCTGCCAACAACCCTTCTTTTTCCTGTTTCAAATCAAAGAAAAATTGGTTAGTTTTAAAATGTGGTGGTTGGTTGTGGTGCTCCTGCTGGGGATGGTTCTCCTCTTCTTTCCCTGCTCTGCGTTTCATTGTCAGACCCTGCCGGGGATGTTATCATTTGATGATATTCATGCTGGGGATAATTTTCTCCTTTCTTGCTTCCCCGCCTTCCTTGACGACTCTTTATTCGCGAACCTTTCCACGTGGTTTTCCACCGACCACCCGAATTCCTATAATAGTGACCCTTCGTGAAGACCTTGCATGTTTTACTGGTGAACCATTTTCTTTGTTCACCCTTGTCACTGAAAATACCTTTCTGCCGGGGATATCTCCCCTTCTTTGGCGGCATATCTAAGGAATGGGCATTTCCCGACCTTTGAGTCTCATTGGCCTTGACCTTGAGGTCATTAACCTTCATTGAGATATCCTTTTTCAGACCGATCCACCCCTTTGTCGATTTCCTATTGCTGGGGAATATCCTTCTGGACACTGGCTTTGCGCTTAATCCCTCCTCACTTATACCACTTGGGTGTACCAATCAAATTCCGTCTTGCATAATTGGAAAGCTGATGGAAAATTTTGAAGTCATTTCTTACAAACAGACTCTATTGGGGAATTTTTATGAAAGGAGAAAGATAAAAGGAAACAGAATAAAAGACAAAAACGAGGATGACTCTCTAAAAAGAAAAATTATAAAATAACCCTATCAAACGTGGATACCAACTCTAATGGACATGACATGCACATATAGCTTATCCTCCGTCGTTTAACCGCCTTTTGTAATCTTCTCCTGGGGCTTTCCTATCTCATTTCGGTTTTCTCTCAGCTTTCATCGCCTTATGGTGCTTGTGAAGGTTTTCACCGCTAAGACTCTCTCATTTGTGTTACTTTTCCGCTGGGGATTGGCGGTGCTACTGCTAAGGTTCTCTCATATTTCTTCTGCTGCAGATCTGAGTCTTTTCTGATGGGAATCAGAGTGTTATGTTCTGATAAGACTTCTCTCATTTGCCCGACTTGGCCTCTTTTAAAGATTGGTCAAAAGGTCTTTCTTTGGACCGTAATGTGGATTTGGATAAGGCTAGAAAGAAATGGTATTAAAGGCTCGAAACAAAACAAAATGGGTTCAAAATTACAACCTTCGGAGTCTACATCTTCCTTTATAAACACGACTTTTGTTGCCCCGGTTTCTAGCTTGGGGATTTTTACTTCTTTATTTACACTATGACCGAGCTGTGAAGCGCCTACGTATCCTCTTTGAGGAATCAGGTCAAACGTAGTTCCCAATTCCTTGTTTTTCTAGTTTTTCCTTTTCATTTTTCATTCTTTTTTTTTCCTTTCTTTTTGGTTGTTTTCGTTGTTTTCTTTTTCTCTTTTTCTTTCTTTATCTTCCCCATTTGTGTTTCTAATTTTGGTACCGATTCCGAAGGAGGGGCATGAAAGAAATCAAAATAAGGCTCGAAGGGTTGACGATGGATAAAGTGTTTGGATAGCAGAACAAAATGCCTTCGTCATTCCAATCTTCAAAACATGCCAAGTGTAAACAACACAATTAATATTCATCATATCTTTAAAGCACTGTTGGGCAACACTCTCATTTTCATTATTATGAACGACCCCATGTCAATTTTGGCAGCTTGCCTTTAACGGTTTTCTTTTACTTGCCCGAGTTTCTCATGACTCGGGTTTCGAATAATCTCAAACCGTTCTTACTTCATTTAAATATCTCGATCACCTCCCAATGGTTTTGTGATTAACTTTTAAGATCGGGCCAGAACTATGCGCGCACGTCATGTCACTAGAGCTAGCAGAAAAAGAACTATAGGAAGGAGAGGACTAAATAACAGAAAATGTCTAGAAATAATATAAAATAGGTCATTGCATTAACCGATAAAACAACGACTCGAACAAACAAAAAAAAAACAAAGCTGGGGTACCATACTTAGAACGAACCTAGACCCCTTTAGATGAGACACTATGATCAAAAGAAAAATACAAGGATAAAAGGTTTGAGCCACAAAACAACATTCAGATTACCATTCCGAAATAACTCGGACAAATAGAAATGACAACAAAATAAACCACCACAAATGACTCTCCAATTGATAAGCCTGACATTTAGCCACGAATTTGATTATCAGAACCACTATGGCCTTCTCTCATTTCAATCGGCAAATTCCCGAGTGGATTCTCATATTCCGTGTCACCAGGCATCACCGCCAGAAAGTGTGTATCATCAGGTGCAGGTAACGGATTCAGCGTGATATTCTGGGTGTCACTGTTATGAATCACAATCAACCTTTCTTGGATCATCCTTTCTATTTTCCTTTTCAAATCCCGACAACTTTCCATGTTGTGCCCCTGGGCATGGGAATGGTATTCACACCTTTTAGATGGGTCAAAGCTCCTTGCACGTGGGTTCACATGATTTGGAGGGATGGGTGCAATCATGTCCTGTTGCTTTAACTTCTCAAATAAGCTTGCATAGGAAACTCCTATTGGTGTAAAATGTTTCTTCAACTTCGGTTCCCTTCTATACCCTTGGTTTGGAAGTGGGTTATAAGGTATTTGGAAATTTTGCAGAGGTTGGTAGAGATTTTGTGATGCTCGTGCTCGCTTTCTTGGATGATTTGATGGCTGAATAACATACTGGGTGGATCAACTGAGTATGGTGGGTTCGGAGGTGGATAGTAATGCTCAGGGGAGTTATGGAAAACCTGTCGAGACATCGCATACCGTCGAGGTGTTCTTCTGGAACCTTTTCTTGACCCCGATATCATCATGACTTCTTCATCCCTCTCATTCGTGTCACTAGATTCAAATTGGACAGCCTGAGCTGCAGCCTTGAGAGCCGCTTGACTTATAATTCTGCCCGTCTTAAGACCGTTCTCTACCATTTCTCCCATTTTGATTACATCCAAGAAGGATTGACCAACCGCAGACATCATGTTATGAAAATAATCCGGCTCTTGAGCCTGAAGGAAGACAGTGATTAACTCATGGTCATCCATGGGTGGCTCAGCACGAGCCGCTTGCTCTCTCCATTTAAGGGCATATTCCCTGAAACTTTCACTTGATTTCTTCTTCAGATTTGAAAGGAAAGATGCGGTCTGGGGCAATGTCAATGTTGTATTGGAATTGTTTGACAAAAGCCTGTGCCATGTCGTTCCAGACGTGCCAGCGAGATGCATCTTGATCCCAAAACCATTCAGAGGCTACTCCTATAAGGCTTTCCCCAAAGTAAGCTATTAACAATTCTTCATTTCTTCCCGGACTCCTTAGTTGATTGCAATACCTTTTCAAGTGGGCTATTGGGTGTCCATGTCCATCGTACTTTTCAAATTTGGGAATCTTGAAACCAGGTGGCAAGTGGACATCGGGAAACAAGCATAGATCTTTGAAAGGCACACTCTTTTGACCTGCCAACCCGTGCGTGTTTTTCAACCGCTGTTCTAAGCTTTTCAATCTTTGGGTTATTTCCTCCTGTACCATCTTTCGGGGATCTTGCGTTGTCCGCTTGTCACAAACCAACCACCTTCTACTTACTTTACAATTCAAGACAAAACATGTTAGAATAGACTCAGCCAGTCCTTATCAATTTTTTTTTTTACTTTTTTTTAATATATATACATATATAGTTGTGGTCGAATCTTATGGAGATTGCCTACGTATCATGACCCCGCATGAATCAGACCGAGCGTAGTTCTTGCAAATTAATGCAAGAAATAAAGAGATGTTTATTTGATTTTTTTTCTTTTTTTTTTTTGAAGAAAAATTGTAAAAGCCGACTCCAACTACAAACTCTGATGAAAAACTTTCACATCTTGTGCCAGATATTTCTACAAGAATGAGAATATTTTTAGCGTCAATTATGACTTTCTACAAAATTGGCCACATAATGGCTTATTTGACAAAATGACTATATTTGCAAAATTTATTTAAGAAAAATAAACTTGATTTTTTTTTTGTGGCTCATGGGGCATCGTTCGGCATCACCATAAACCAACACAAGACTATTTTTCATAAATTGGCCATGTAATGGCTTATTTAGACAAAGTGGCTCTTTTTGCAAAATTTTATTTAAGAAGATGCAAGTTCAAATTTTTTTATCCTAGGGCCTATGGGGCATCGTTCAGCACCGACACAGGCCAACACAAGACTGAGGAAGTCAAAATGCAAGAATGTGGCTATTTCAGCAAAACTCCGGCCATGTAATGGCTTACTTGATAAAGTGGTTATTTTTGTAAAGTTGAGTGATGACTCAAAACTTGATTTTTGCGGATACAGCCTTTCGACATTTCTGCGAAGGAATATTTCAAGGCTGTGTCCAAAATTGTTTAAAATGACCCAAAGTGGCTATTCTTGCAAAAACGGCCTTCCGGCGTCCTTTTGAGGGACATTCGGCTTATTTTAAGCAAGAATAGCATCACCCGACTTATTTATAAAAAAATTGACATTTTTTTTTGGTTATTTTGCAAAAGGGGTGTGAACCCGGACTTGATTTTTTTTTTCCACAAGGAATATTTCAAGGATGTGCCCGCAAATTATTAAAAATGATTCAAAGTGGCTATTTTTCAAAAAACAACCTTCCGGCGTCCTTTCGGAACATTCGGCTATTTTCAAAAAACAGCGTCACTTCGATTTATTGAAAACTAAAATTCAACATTTTTTTTTTGATTTTTAAAAGGGGTGATATCCCAAACTTTATTTTGAGGCTACGGCCTTTCAATATTTCCACATGGAATATTTCAAGGCTATTATTCAAAAAGAAAAAGAAAAGACTTCAAAGTGGCCATTTTTGCAAAAACGGCCTTCCGGTGTCCTTTCAGAACATTCGGCTATTTTCAAAAACAGCGTTACTTTGATTTTATTGAAAACAAAATCTTCGACACATTTTTTTTAAATTTTTTGAAGGGGTGGTTGGACCCGACGAGGGTTGCCTACGTATCCCACCTAATGGCGAGAATCAAACCTGCGTAGTTCGGTCAGATTATTTTATGACCAATTATTTCAACAAAATTGCTCTTCCTTTTTTTTTTTTTCAAATTTTCAATTTTTCGACAGCATTTCGTCAATATTTTTGATATTTTTCTATTCCAAAATTCTATTTCTTTTTTTTTTGTTTTCAGGAATTTAACCAATCATCATAATAATACATGATAAATAAATGCAACATATAATATGCTCGGACTTTGATTACTGGGTCACCTGTCCTAGACGGACTCAACCCCTGTGTTGAGTCCCCTAAGTCAAAATGCAACGTGATGCAAATAAGCGTTTCCTACTAGGGATCCGGCATGAAGTCATGTTATTCTAAGCTCGGAACCTCGGTATGTGATCTAGACTGTGTACCCAAGTGGACAACTCGGGCTGAGGAAGGAGCTCCTTTCCGGGAACCAAAAGGCCAACCGGCTTAGTAACTTATCCGGCCTCTTTTCTTATTTTTGGTATTGACACTAACAGAAAGGGGAGTCTCAACCAGTAAGCACATCCCCGGAGGTAAGGAGAGAACGGTTTTCGGCATAGTTCTATATATACAGTTCACGCAATATCAAAGCGGTAAACATATGGCACATTAATCAAAACATATAATGAAATCAGATATAAGCAAAAATAGCAATTTAACTGAGCTCGAATTCTTAAACCCTAAACCGAAGTTCCGGGTTACTATTCCCCAGCAGAGTTGCCAGAGCTGTCACACCTCCTTTTTACGCACCCGCGAAAGCGCGAGAGAGTTTTTCCAATGAAAGGACAATCGAAACGGGATTTATTTAATTAATTCAGAGTCGCCACTTGGGAAAATAATGGTGTCCCAAGTCACCGGTTTAATCCCGAACCGAGGAAATTTATGACTCGGTAATACAGTCTGCGAAACTAGAAATCTGGATAAGGAATTCTGTTAACCCGAGAGAAGGTGTTAGGCATTCCCGAGTTCCGTGGTTCTAGCACGGTCGCTCAACTGTCATATTTGGATTCTTTATATGATTTTATAATATGCCTTAACTTATGTATAAATTTTAATTTTTAACCTCTTATGATATTATTATTATAAAAATTATTATTATTATTATTATTATTATTATTATTATTATTATTTTTACAAAGAATTGCAACATTGTGAAAATGTATCTCGAACCACGTCGCACCAGTGCACCCGTGGTTGTCAACACATTTCGACTCCGTTGAGATTTGGATTTGGGTCACATAAATGTGCACCCGGGTTTAAGGAGATAGCATTATTAAATACGCGCCTAAAGATACTAACGCGTTATTGTTTTGGGAATGCCGTGAAATCCGCTAAACGGCACATCCCGAATCTAAGCATCTTTGTAAAAATTATCTATTGAGGGCCCCGCAATTCACGTGTTATTTTAGCGAGGCTCGTCTCACTTATTGTTTAAGGGCTCATTACCCTTTTATTGTTTATTGTTTTAAATGAATTACAATGCAGTGGAAACGTATCTCGAACCACGTTGCACCAGTGCATCCGTGACTTTTGACACGTTTCGACTTCGTTGAGATTTAGATTTGGGTCACATAAATGCGCACCCGTGATTAGGAAGGTATTATTATTAACTAACGCGCCTAAAATAATTCCGTGTTTGTACTTTGTGAGGGCCCTGAAATTTGCTAAATGGCACGCCTCGAATTCTAAGGACAAAACAAGATTAATCAAATGAGGGCCATACAATTGTCATTTTGTTAAACACGACGCACCTTGATTTTATCTATATTCATAAACACAAAATCAACCAATAATTAATGTACCAAAATCAAATTTAAACATCTTAAAATTTTCACATACATCACAACTACCAAATTCGCCACCATTTTGCTACTCAAGCCGAGATTAGATGGTGACATACAATTTTTCTATGTAACTACCAAGAGAAGGAAAGAACAACTAATTGGCAACGTTTTTAAACAACGCACATTTTCAGAAGCTTTGGCATAACCCATGTCATAATTGAAAGCAAATCTAGTAAAATTCAACTTCTATTTTTACTCACTCTTTCCCTTTTGTTTAACTGGTTAAAAGAAACTAAGAAAATCTCATGCCATTTTAAATTAAATACACACGGGGAGTGCTCAATTTTACCAAGATTAATCTAACACTCCAATGTAAACTTAACATATTAACAATGCCAAACATAGATTCAAACAATTCACAGCAGAGACAAATCGATGATAGACTAAGTATATAGCTACCAAAGAAGAATGCTTGAACTCGTCTCAAATGGCCACGTTTCCCAATTGATTAATAGCTGAAATAGATCATGTAATTAATGACAACTGGACTGATTTATTTCCAGAACCGTAAAAGCCAACTAACTTTCATGTTGCACTCTAACTTATTCAACTCTTAATATCGGGAATTACATAAGACAACAAAAGAAATCAGATTCATTATAGGCTAGATTTATCATTTGAATCACATGCTATACCAGCTATATATGTGTACTGTGCCGCAAAGGTCTCTGTTTTTCTAATATTAAAATCTTAATAAATAGTAAAATTTTGAGAAACAAAAGAAATAGGCATCATTCAACCTATCATCACTTAACTAAACATAAGAAAGAGGAAACATGTATTCTATTTACATGAACGTATAAAATATTAAAGTGAAACTCTTCAATTCGACAGACTCAAATTTTCACTCCATTCAAATTCTTTCAATTCATTTTTCTTGAAATAGTCATTAATTAAAAGTATTGATCATGCCTACAACAGGTTTTTCACCTCCTCATTAACACATTTAAAGAGAAATACAAGGAGGATTTCAACGTACCAAGAAGCACACCCAAGAGCTAAAATTCGACAAATCAGAGGAAAGGAAAATGAAACCCCAGCCAACAGACAACAACGAACTCACAGTGTAACCATTCCCGCAGCTTTAAAGCTATCCCGAGTCCCAAGTCTCCACTGATTCACTCCGTGAACCTCGGACGGCAACGAACCAGCTTCCAACCTCAAACTCGACCTCGCCGGCGATTTAAAGCATTCGAACGCCCACCTCGGCTTTATACCATATCGAGCAAAAAAAAACCAGAACTTAACAGGTCTCAAGCGGGCTGTTATGAACGAGAAGAAGGAAGAAGTTCAAGGATCGCCGGTGTATGATGGCAACGGGAAGAGCTACTGTGCGCGTAGCCGCCGGTGGACAGGTAACGACGGAGATCCTCGGTTCTAGGGTCCTCTCATGAATGCTTAGATATAAGGAAGGTGAAGCTGAGCGTTGGAATCAATCCATTCACTGGAGGAGGGCAGCGATGAAGAAGGGATTTCCGGGGGTGGGGTCGTGCGCAGCTTTTTTGTGTATGCCCCTTCCAGATTCTCGGTTTTTTTGAAAACCTGAAGAAGAAGAATCCCTGTCCTCTCTCTATTCTTTTTCTTTTTAATGAATAGTAGTATTGTTTCTTATATTTTAAAATGAATCCTCCCCATCACTGAATAGCTCCTTGTGTCTATTGTCTATTTTTTTCTCTGTCCGTTATCCCCCTCCCATAATATTATGTTTGTAATGGTTAAAAGCATGATGACCATCACGTGGGTTGGGTACCCAAGGTCTCTTGTTCTGTCTGTGTTCCCCACGCATGTCTTCCACGCACGTGTGGTGGACTCGTATTATCATGGGCTAGGTCCAAAAATTAGGCATAAAACCGTGTAGTTTGAACCCGAATATTATTCTTCGCCCGGAACCGAGAATGGTGTTATTTAATTTATCCTAGGTAATCAAAATAACTATAATACTTATAATTAAAATAAAACTATTTTTTATATTTTTCAAGTTTAAAATAACTACAGAATATTAATGAAACTATTTTTTTATTATTTTCGTTTTTATAAAAAGATAAAAATATAAAGTACTATTTTTATATTTTTCAAGTTTAAAATAACTACAAAATATTAATGAAACTATTTTTTTTATTATTTTCGTTTTTTTATAAAAAGATCAAAATATAAAGTACTATTTTTGTATTTTTTCAAGTTTAAAATGACTACGAAATATTAATAAAACTATATTTTGTTATTTTTTATTTTAAGGTAAAAATAAAGTAAAAGAGTCAAATTTAGCTAAAATAGCTATATTAAAACTAAACTAAATATTTTACGCTAAAAATATAAAAAATCTCGGGGAGGGTCAAAAATCACGCGTTTACAAATGTCGTGCCATGTTTTATTGATTATGCACGAAGGATCATGCCGTGCCTTGTTATTGAACCATGTACGAAGGATCATGCCGTACTATGGATGTGAGGATGAGCGTAAAAACACGAAGGGTGATGCCGTGCACTTTATTTGCTTATTGGGTGAGGATGAGAGTAAAAGCACGAAGGATGATGCCGTGCAACTACTTGATATTACTTGTGTTTCCATTATTCCTTGTTTTTCCTTGTGAACTATTTAACTGTTGTTAATTGTTGAGTTCTTTTGAGATATTCCTTATTATGTTATTACTTGGTTATTTCACGTTATTCTGTGGTATACATATATATTGAACTGCACAGGTGTATGTGGGTGTCTGGTCATAGGCTTGTCACTACTTCGCCGGGATAGGCCAGGCACTTACCAACACATGGGGTCGGTTGTGCTGATATTACACTTCTGTGCGTTTTTGCACAGGCCCAGGTTACGATCAGGAGCAGCAACAGTAAATCGATTGTGTGGGAGTTGATCATATTTGAGACCGAGGTAGCTTGCAGACGTCCGCAAGCCCGACGTCTCTCTCTTTACTTATGTTACTAGTCGTAGTCTCTTTGTTCCGAGACAAACAGAATTATGTTATATTTCTTTCAAACTTTTATGTGTAGTATTCAGTAGTAGTTCGTGAGTTGGTGACTCCACATCTTGGGTAGAGGATTTCAGTATGGTTTTACCTTGAAACCGCTTAATACTATTTCGATAAAGTCTTCCGCATTTATTTAATTAAAGTTATGGTTTGTTGATAAATTAATTATGAAATTTTATTAAAAACAGGATGTTATGAATACAGTGGCTTGCCTAGCTACCACGAGTAGGCGCCATCACGATCCCGATGTTGGGGGAAAATTCGGGTCGTGACAATAACTATTACTCTCCGTTCAGTTTTTGTATACCAGTATTTGGATATTTACTTGATTACTTCTCTCTATAATTACAAATACAGTTAATTTCTCTTTTAAATTCAGTTTGTATTGAAAGTTGCTGAAAGTCTTGGGTTGTCTTGTTTTATATCTGAAAATAGTTGTGAAAAAGGATTCCTTTACCTAGAACATCAAGAGATAATAGAGGTCTTCCTTGAATTTTTTATTGCTGTGGTTCCTGAATCAAATATGACTTTGCTATTAAAATTGAATAATTGTTTATATAACAATGATTGTCTAAAAATCATTGCTAGAATAACTTTTTTTTATAAGTCTGCTTCTAAAGTTATTTTTTTATTTGGTTTAGAAAGAGTTTCCTAGCAAGAAATTTGTCTATCTTTAGATTTAGTTTCCAAAATGTTGCCGCACCCTTGTTGGATCCTCCAATAAATGCTCTACTTTTGGAGGATACGCCACGCACCTAGCAACATTTCGGAGAGTCCAAGCAGCATAGATCATAAATCACCTCAGCAGGGTAGGCCCGTGAAATATTTGGACTTTGCTAGTTTGCTTCTTTGGCTTTGTTTATTTTAAAGTCATGTCGTTGTTCATATTCTCTCTATTAACTTGCATACTATGCATTTATTCTTGTTTTGTTTGCTTGGAAATGGTTATTGAGGGGTTGTGTCATTCTTGTTTGCATGCATATATTACAGAAACACAATTGCTCCTTCATTGTTTTGTTGATCATGTAAATGTTATTCTTCATACTGTGCCTATGATGTGTGCATTATGCACGTATTATCTTGATATGTGAAGATGATGATACTTAATTGTCACTACATCTGAGACACATTTTTTTCCCGGTTTTCATTATCTTTTACTCTCTTGTGGTTGGAATTCTCAGTGTTATTGTTTCTTGCACCTATTTGTCTTTTGGTTGAAGCCTGATGATTGCCAATTAAGAACGGAGATTTGAATGATGCTACTGTTGAAGCCTTCGGGCTCCAGTGGCATTGCATGTGATCATCTTTCTTATAAATGATAAAGGCTCTTTTGAGGTCTCATACTTGCTACACCATTCATGTGTATATGACAAGAATGACCTTTTTGTCCACATTAGTTAGGCGTGTTTATAGCGATATACTTTCCGTAGAATCCCGTAAATTTTCTTATTGGTGTTATTGATAACCGAATCGATAAGCCCAAAAAATCGATAAATCGAAATCGAAATAATCTAAACCTTATTGAAACGATAGCGATAAGCATATGTACAAATCGATAATCGATAAGTAATTATCGATAAGGGTCAAAATCGAATCGATAAATCGAATGCACGCCCCTAGGGATAATCATTATTTTCTCCCTCAATCTCCTTAACCGCAGTGAAAATTTTGGTGGGACAAACAAGCTCTGTGCTCTGCCCCTGCCTTCCCACCCAACCTGACTTTTTGCTCTCTCAGGTTCACAATTCAAACTACACTAACAACTGCATATTCGCCTCGTTGCTGATGATCTGTTCCCCTTATTCGGTAGTCTGCCATGTCCGCAAGAGTAGCCTATCGTTAGAGTGTGAGCTAATACGTATCAGGATAGACAAGCTAAGTATTGGAATTTGACAGATGTTATAACTATTCTTTTTTCATATTCACAGAGCTGGTGTAGCCTGAGTTTGTTATCTTTTCCGAAAAAATTGTAACATTAATGTGCATTAGTAATATATCACTCTGTATCTCCGTTGCCAACCAGAGAGATGAAAGGTTTATTTTGACTTTGAAATCATGTATAATAAGTTTGCAAAAATTTTCAAGGGACAAGGTCAGATCATTGATTTGTCATGCAAATTGTTCCTTTGACACAATTCCTGTAATTGACGAATGCCAAAACCATCACCTGACAGCAAATCAATGTTGCCTGGCATCGTCGGATGACTTTTTATTTGAAGCTTTTTTTCAATTAATTAGTTTATATTAAGGGTGTGTTTGGTATAACGGAAAATATTTTTCAAGAAAATGTTTTCTTGGAAACAAGTAGTAATTTTATTCATTTTCTGGTGTTTGGTACGCAAATTAAGGAAAATGACTTCTCAAGAGTATTCATAAATAATTTTGATATAATAAACATGAAGTCATAAATTTTCAAACCAACAACTTTTCGGACCCACAAATTTCATAAACTTTTGAACCGCTAAACTTTCAAGACCGCGGAATTTCGAACTCGTAAACTTTATAATTTCTAAACCCGTAACCTTCCAAACACATAAACCTCCGAATTTATAATTTTGGAACTTGTAAAATTTTAAGACTTTAAATAATAAAATTAAAACTGAAAAATATATTTAATTTTTTTTCGAGGGAGGGGGGAACGTCGGGGGGGGGGGGGGGCTGGGAGAACAGTAAAACAAAAAAAAACAAAAATTTCAATTTCAATTTTTTATTTTTGTGCGGGGGTGGGGGGGAGGGTGGGGCTGGAGGGGTAGTAGGGTGGGTGGTAGCGGAAAAACTGAAATAAAAAAAAAAAAAAAGAAACCCTCTTTTGGAGAGAGAGTTTTTGTGGGTTGGTGAGGGTGAGGAAGGTTGAGAAGTAGCTTTGAAAAATGTTTTCCCTTCTTTTGAAAACGAAAATGTTTTTCAAAACATTTAAGCCAACCAAACATGGGAAAATTGGAAAATATTTTCCTTCGTACCAAACACACCCTAAGTATATCACGAATTACAAATGAGCAATAGTATCGCAAGGTAAACAATCAACCGCATTCTGATAATTGATGAAAGAGATTTAATGGACAATACATTCAATCGTTAGTCCTGTTGAATTTGGAGCAGTTCCCCATCCTAGGACATCGAAGGAGGTGGATATGATACTCTATCTATTAACCATTAGATTACAAGCACATAATTAGCTTTCATTGGGGTCGTAACAAATTTTCTTTTAAAGCACAACTGGTAACCCTTGAATAACATCAAGTCAACGCAAGTCCTGGATGCAGAGTATGGTCGAAATCCATCTTGGGAATCAGATTTTCCACCTCTATACAACTTTCTCTTAGAGACGAGTGTTGGATTTCATGTACTCTATAATTAGCCCAAAATAGTTGCAACGAATCTATGAGGTATTGCAGTGACAAATGGGCAATGACATCAGTCTAATCATGAATACTACTTTTATTCATAGGAGCAAGATTAACACTATGTGAGTGCATAACAAGTTCAAGCCTAGGGATGTTTTCTTACAGCAGAGTTGCTCAAGTTGGTTCAAAATCGTTCACCTAACTACTAGCAATTAATCTTCATTTTCCTAGATACCAATAGGTAAAATTACATTCTTTCAACCAGGAAAAAGTTTCACTAGGCTCAACCAGTGTGCTTATAGATTTCCTACAGCAATTTATACTGATGCAATCTGCTTCTTATGATCGAAACATTTTTGTTTTGCTCAATTGAATATCTAACAACAACCAAAGAAGTGCAGTAATAAAGAAAAGGTCAAACTTATTGGGTACTGTAATTACAAATATGTTTTGACAGAAAGGCAAGGGACATGGTAAAAACATGTTTTGTGCACGTAAGCAGGGAGTTTTAAAGAAAAAGGGCTAAACATACCCCTCTACTTTCAAATATTATTTACATGTATTCTTTGTTATACTATTGGGCTATCCATACCCCTACTGTCATACCATTGGTTTATCTATACCCCTATTGTCATACTTTGAAACAAAAAATATTCCTATTTTTGGATAGAGTGCCACATGACAGTACCATATTAAAACGACTATTTTTCTTTTTTAACCCGAGCCGTTTTCAGTATTTTTTTAAAAAAATTTCAGTTTTTAAAAACCAAAAATATAATGTTAAAAAATAATTTTTTTTCTGTTTTATAAATTTGTTTTCCAGTTTTTTTCTGTTGTTGAAAATTATTTTTTCAATTTTTAAAAATGATTTTTTTTCGTTTTTACAAAAAAAGTTCAGTTTATACAAATTTATTTTTTTCAGATTTTACAAAAAGAAAATCTAAAAGAGCTGAAAAAATTGAAGAAAAAAAAACATTTTTCAAAAACAAAAATATTTTATTGGAAAACAAATTTTTTTTTCGGTTTTTACAAATTTGTTTTTTTTGCTTCAATTTTTTTATAAAATATTTTCATTTTTTCAAAAACTGAAAAAAAAAAATTTCCAACAAAATGTTTTATTTTCCCAGTTTTTTTTGAAGTTTTCTTTTTGTAAAACTGAAAAAATAAATACGTATAAACTGACTTTTTTGTAAAAATAGGAAAAAAAAATTCATTTTTTAAAATCTGATAAAATTATTTTCAACAAAATATTTTTTTATTTTTAAAAGAATTTTGTTATGTAAAAAGTGGAAAACAAATTTGTGAAAAATAGAAAAAAAAATTCTTTTTTAACATAATATATTCGTTTTTTAAAAACTGAATTTAAAAAAAAAAATGGAAAAAACGAAAATAGTCGGTTGTGGGGTTTTTTTTAAAAAAATGGGTCGGGTAAAAAAAGAAGAAATGGGTCATTTTAATGCGGTGTTGCCATGTGGCACTCCATCAAAAAATAGGGTTATTTTTGTTTCAAAATATGATAGTAGGGCTATAGATAAACCAATCGTATGACGGTAGTAGTATGAATAATCCAATAATATGACTAAGGATACATTTAAATAATATTTAAAAGAAGAGGGGTATATTAGGGCTTTTCCGGAGTTTTAACTATACAAAAACACTAACTGAATAACAAACGCTTCAAAATAATCACACTACTTTGGGTTCTGGCAAGAACACGGACTATATTAGCCAAACAAGAACCTCCGAAGATGTTGTCACAGGCGGACCTAGAATTTTTACTGACGGGGCACATTATTCTACTTAATCAGTTATATTTAGAGTGTCAACTGCTTCAAATTAACTATTTCACAGTATATAGAAATATACATACATGATTTCATCAAAAGTTTACGGGGTCCGATGACCCGTCACCCATACGCATGGATCCGCCAATGTTGTAGCGCACTATAAACAAGAGATGACTGTCCATTGGCATTGCTGCCACCGTGCTGTGGAGGAGTATCTGCTGCCTATTCAAAGTAATCAAATGTCGAATAACAGGAACTAGCTAGTTGTTCTTGTAAGCAATGTGAGTTCAGATTCGACATACTCCGGCCACAACTCTTTCTAGAAACCGAACAACTTCACCGTTACCAAGACCCTCGTCCGCAATATATAGCAAAATAAACTTACCCTTCTTCCATCAAAAACCCAAAAGTCCTTTTAGCCACTTATGATAAGGAGGTGGTTTTTTCCAAGCACAGTACAGCCAAGTTCTCAACCTCGTCATCTCCTACACCAATATATGAATACAGAATTCGACCCCCTTTTGATACTGAGCAATAGTATACTGCCTTTTGGATTTTATCCATCTAGACAAGATTTATCGTGTTGTAATGGAGTTGGTGAATCTATTTTTTTTTTAAAAAGAAAAAGAAATCAATATCCGATTAACAAAAAAAAAATTAGATAATACAATTCTCGTCCATAAGTCTTTTTAGAATAGATAGAACTTTTTTTTATTAATGTAATTCTGAATATGTAAATCTTACTTAGAAAATAAAGAGATTGACAACAAAGAAAGGTTTCTTAACCTATCTTAGATCAAATTCGAATTTATGGGGCCCATTTAAATACAAAAAATAAAAAAGAAGAAAATGAAAAAAACAAGTTGAACGGACATCTAACAAAGTAGTGCAATTTGCAAATGCAACTCGCAAAGGAGCAAATCTGATTTTGGGAACCAAATCGATGCAAACTTGAACCACTCGTTTTGATTGGTTTATTTTGACGACAATTCACCCTATAAATAGCAGGCTCATTTCTTAGTACACCAAAAACGAGAGAGAAGCCGAAAGTGAGAGTTATCCACAAATTGTAGTTGGTGATTTATAAATAATGAGTGTGAGTAATATTTTAGTGAGATATTTAAAATAAAAAGCTTTATTTCTTTTGAGGTTGTAGTAGTCTTTTGACACAATTAAGTTGTAATATTATAGTTGTAATACTGCTCCACTCGGATACTGTATTTTATCCCGTTAAAAGATTTGGTGTCATTGTTACTCTCTTGTGTTATTGTTATTTATCGTGGATATTATTCCTGGGCGGGATATTATTTTATCCCAACAACATGGTATTAGAGCCATGACGAATATGTTGTCTTTCCAGTATCCCGTCTCACAAAAGATAATCATGAGAAATGATGTCTACATGTGAAAGCTATTTTTGGCTCCCGGATGTGTGGGAAATTGTAGATAGAGGGTATGCAAAACCCAATAAGAAAGCTCTGCCTCAAAATGAAAAAGATGTCTTGGCAGAAGACAAGGAAAAATGATCAACAAGCCCTCACGCTCATCCATCAATGTTTGGATGATGTCATGTTTGAAAAGGCAGCTAATGCTACCACCTCAAAGGAAGCTTGGGAGATTTTACAAAATTCTCTTCAAGGAGTTGACAAGGTAAGGAAGGTAAAACTTCAAACTCTAAAGGCTAATTTGAAATTTTAAAAGTGAAAGAATCTGAATGCATCTCGAATTATTGTTCAAAAGTGAAGGATATTGTAAATCAGTTGAAAAGATATGGGGAGGACATAGAAGATGTCCATGTGGTAGAAAAGATCATTCACACTTTAATACCTAGATTAGATTTTGTGGTGTTTGCTACTGAGGGGTCTAAAGATTTAGACTCAACGATGGTGGAGCAATTGGAGGGTTCTTTACAGGCCCATGGAGAAAAGATCAAGAGGAGACAAGAAGTGCCGTTGGAGAAACTTCTTAAAACTCAGTCATCCTTCAAGGATTGTTGAGGTAAAAAGAGCTATCGAGGGAACGCACGGGGACGAGGCCGTAGTGGTCATGGACGAGGAAGAAGTAACGTTAACAACTTCAACAATGAACTTAAAATCCACCAAACATTCAGAGGTCGTGGTCGTGGACATAGAGGAGGAAGAGGACGTGGTTACTACAAGAAAATAATGGACAAATGTATGACAAATAAAAAATTAAGTGTTATAATTATCATAAAGTTGGCCATTACTCTTGGGAATGTCATAGCAATGTTGAAGAAAAAGTCAACTTTGTTGAGTGCAGACCGCACAGATCCGTACTAACCTTATTTAGCCCGAGCTTTGTCTTGTCTTTGGCACTCGTGCAAGTTTCACTCCTTTTGAGCTGATCTTTGACATCTTGTCACTTTGTTGATCAAACCTGTAATCAAGCACAACTTGTGAGCCTTTTGGGACTATTTTGTATGAATTTATAATCAAAGCATAAACAAGAAGGAATGTCAAAAAGTGATAACGGCCTACTCCGCACTACTAATTAAGTAGCAAGAGATGGTCAGAGCAGCTTTTACCCGATTTAGGGTCGGGATCGATATCCACATGGAGCTAGAATTTGAAATCGAGTATCTATCTAGTGTAGAATTGCGTATGTTTTCCAAATTACACTTCTAATCATTTTTGGAGTTTTTTTTAACTTCTAATTTTATCAAATACTATGCTAATGTACACTAGAATAGGCTAAGAATTATAATGTTACGGGTTGTTCAAATGGTTTAAAAGGCACTAGGGTAGTTATTTCTGCCTAGGTGGTTAATTAATGGGTACTTGAATCTAAGTCACATTTGACATATATGGGGAGTATTATATAACTGTGCACGACTCACCCACTCTACATCTCTCGGTGGTTTGAGTGATTTTGCCCGAATTTGCTTTGTCAAGACCAATTGGGCATGTAAATTTGCACAAGCAACTAGGGTTCAAGTTGAGTATTATTCTCTCGAGGTTTAACCCTTTAATTGGGGATATCAATCTCTTGAGTACGCCCCAATTCCTTGTTGGACCAATTTCGGAGACTTAGGTTCTCTTTCTCAAGAAGAGCTCAACTCAACTCAACACAAACTAGTGTTTGCAACTACTAATTCAGCAATTTTACCATGAAATTGGCCCAAATAACAAACACCAGAGTCAATTAGCCCTTAATTACAAGACCCATCAATCGCCCACACTAGGGTTGAGCCACAAACCTAGCTTATGAGTCTACTACTCATATTGAAAGAAGAAAAGCAAGAAATAGATGAACCCAAACTCATATTAATTAATTACGAAGGTAAACACAAAGATTCAATGATTAAAAGTAGCTAAAATTGCTCAAAATAGCGAAGAATCTCGAACCCACGAGCACAGTTGCTTAATTATAAAATCTGATACCCTAAAAATGGGAAAAAACTCTTTATACTAAGCTTAAAAATTGGGACAAAATTGCCCCTGCGGGATTAGTGCGGACCACACAAAATGAACCGCGATCCGCACTAGGGCTTTGGAGTTGAAAAACTGCTCTCTGAACCTTGGCATCGCGGATCACAGAGAATGGACTGCGACTGTAGAGGCTTCTAGTGCGGTCCGCATAAAAAGGACCGCGGACCGCATTGGTTTGACATCCTGAAATTGTAGCTCTCTGATTCTCCTTACTGCGGACTGTAGAGAATGGATTGCGGCCGTGTTGATCTCAGTGCGGACCGCACAAAATGGTAATATAATCACACTGCCTCTTTGCCTGGAAATCCACCTCTCTGAATCTCCTAGTGCGGATCGCACAGAATGTAGTGCGGCTGCACTGGCCTTATTTAGACTGAGCTTTGTCTTGTCTTTGGCACTTGTGCAAGTTTCACTCCTTTTGAGCTGATTCTTTGATATCTTGTCACTTTGTTGATCAAACCTGCAATCAAGCACAACTTGTGAGCCTTTGGGGATTATTTTGTATGAATTTCTAATCAAAGAATAAACAAGAAGGAGTATAATGTTACAACGGGGGGAGGGTGTTACAACCCATATCCGCACACGTTAGTTCATTCCATAAGTTAGATAATACAAATCCAAGAAGGAATTATCCTTGAGATGATAAGAAGTTAATCCGATTAATCTTAAGTGATACAAGGGTGCATAAGGGTGATTAACAAGTATTAGAAGTTAAACGAATCAAGGATGTGCTGTAACTCGTACTTTTGGGTAAACCTATAGATGCTTAGTATACTTAGGAGGTCATGATTTAAGGTATTTGAATCATATAATATCCGTATCATAATTCTTGAAGTCAAACGAGTTATGAAACAAAAGTCGACAAAAGTTGTTGCAACTTAGGTTCATAGTTTTACCTAAACTTCAGGTCAAATGTTATTAAGCATTTCTCCCAATATACTTGGAATTACGGGGTGATCTACCCACCAAATTGAAGATCTATGAGTCTAGTTTCCAACGCATTAAACGGTTTAGCAATACGACATTGGAATAGCGAGATATAGACATTTTCGTGAGACTGCACAAGCTGCTAGGTGCAAGTAGGTGAGTCACCTACTTGGTTAAATGTCGGCCCAAAAGAGGGAATTTCGGGTCAGAAAAGCAGCCCATTAAAAGGCTTATCTTCTGCAATATATCCCTCTTTATATTTCACAAATAACCAGACCTAAGACCCTGCAAAATTCCTCCCAAAAATTATCCACAAACCCTAATTGATTTTCCCTCTCTTTCAAGTTCAAATTGGGGGTAAACACTAGAGTTTGAAGAACCGAGTTAAAGGCTGAGTTATCCAACAACAAAGGTGAGTTTACTGCTATATTTCATACATTTATTCTGCTGTAAATTCATGGTAATTCGTTATATACATGTAAGAACTCACGGGACGGTGATCGGAAGCCGTGAGTTCAAGTTATTCACTTGTAGCGGATTGTTTTGTGGACTGTTTTGTGTTGCTGTTGGGCTGCGTTTTTATTACTTGTTTTGTGGAGTTTTGGAGGAGGCAGGGTGTGGAGCAACACCATATATATGTTGGGTTGTGGTCTGCTAGTTCTTCGTAATATTTTTGGGTCATTTGGTACGACTATAGTGGCCGTCATATGTATGATGTGATTAGGTTGTGTGTGGACTGTTTTGGGAGGCTCAATATGTTTATTATTGATGTTGTTTAGGCTGTTTGGTGATTGTTTTGAATGGTGTGAAGTCATACATATAGGGGAGGTGCTGTCCGTTTCATCACAAAATAGGTTGTGATTGGTACATAATAGTTGCGACGCTTAAACGTTAACGATAGTGTCATTTCTCCTATTGTAGACTAAGGAGTCGTGACGTTTGCATAGCTTGAGGTTGTGGTAGTATATACAAGGTATGTGTGGCTATCCCTTTCCTTCTTTTGCACGACTCCGATTAACATAATGTAATGAACGAGCTTCCAAAGATACTCTATTCTTAGAAGCTAAGCGGTACTTACATTGTTTCCCCTCTTATGGAACGATTGATGTTGATGTTGCTTCTCTTATTCTTATGTTATCAATCTTGTTGGTACTTCCTAATTCCTATAAGGTTCATAGTGAAGAGTTAGTTCTAATAAGGTGTAGATAGGATACCGACCTTACGTCATTTCGAAAGGTCTACAAGGTGTTTCCATGAGTCGAGCATGCATTATATATATGTATCTATTTTACTCTACCGAGCCGCGCTATAGTCGGCCGGGTACGGCACCTATTGTGCAACCACTGATCAGTTGGGTCTTACCGAGCTCCACGTGGCCGGGTAAGATTCTACCGGGCCTTATAATGGCGGGTATGTTTTTACCGAGCCTATTACGGCCGGGTACGATATGATGATGATGCCCATAGAGGCGTATGTTTTAAAGATTATGTATTTATACATATGTATCATGCATTTCATGTCAGTAGCCCTCAGAGGTACTCAGATGTTACAGGTTGTATATTCTCTATCCCTGCTCACATTGCTGTTCATATTTATGGTTCTCTGCCTTACATACTCAGTACTTTATTCGTACTGACGTCCTTTTATTTGTGGACGCTGCATGTCGTGCTGCAGGTCCTGATAGACAGGCAGGTGTAGCTCCCCCATCACAGTAGGTTGTCCAGTTCAGCGGTGATTGGCGAGATCCCTTCTTCGGACTTGTCTTGGTCTTGGTATGCATTTTTGTTATAGACATTATGGGTATGTCGGGGCCCTGTTCCGACTATGTTGCAGAACTTATGTTCCTTTAGAGGCTCATAGATAAGTGTCGACTCATGTATAGTTTGGTATGCCTTGTCGGCTGGTTTTTGTTGATTAGTCTTTCATTTTAGCGTGGTAGCTTGTACCATATGTATATAGTTTCTTGATTGTCCTGGTCATCCCATGTTATGTAGGTTCATGCAATCATATTTTATTGTTGGTTGTTCATGATCCATGTCTACCATTTATATTGGTCTCGTCAGCCTAAAAGATAATAAAGAAGGTTAGATAAAATGTACGTTGGTGCTCGGCAAGTATGGTCGGGTGCTAGTCATGGTCCTCCAGTTTGGGTCGTGACAAACTTGGTATCGGAGCAAGTCTGTCCTAGGGATTGTCTATGAGCCATGTCTAGTAGAGTCTTGATTATGGATGTGTAGCGCGCCACATTTATAATCAGGAGGCTACATGACATCTAGGGTTGTTACCTTCTTCCTGAATCTAGATCGTGCATAAAGTTGAGTCGTAAGTGTTCGTCTCTAATATTCACCTTGTTTTCTTTCAGCGATGCCTTCGACTAGGAAACAAACAATTAGTAGACGGCTTGATACAGCTGCGAGAGAGGGTACCAGTCAGGTGCCCCAAGCCAGAGCAGGCCAAAGTGAGGCTCAGAGTGAGATGCCGTCTCATACCTCATCTACTCCGTCTCCTCCGGAGGATATTAGGTGGCACCCAGCACCTCCAGCTCCTCCATCTGGCACTACAGACCAGGATATGCGGAGTGTTTTGCAGTTATTGACTAGCTTGGTAGCTGCTCAGGCTCAGAGGCAGAATATAGGTGCTGCTGATAACCAGTTAGTACAAGAGTTCGTGATTTTATTAATTTAGACCCTCCGGTGTTTACCGGATCAGACCCCAAGGAGGATCCGCAGACTTTTATTGACCAGGTTCATCGTACACTACGGGTTATGCATGTTAGTGATACTGAGGTAGTAGAGTTGGCTTCTTATCGGCTACGGGATTTAGCGGTTCTTTGGTATGATAGTTGGGAGAGATCCAGGGGTCCGAACGCTCCTCCAGCTGTGTGGAAGGATTTTTCTGAGGCCTTTCTTCGTCACTATTTGCCAGTTGAGATACGACGAGCTAGAGCTGATAAGTTCTTGAACCTTAGACAAGGTAATTTGAGTGTGCGAGAGTATAGTATGCGGTTTGATTCTTTAGCAAGGTATGCTCCCCATATGGTGGCCGAGATGAGTGATAGGGTGCATTTGTTCGTGAACGGGTTGGGACCCCATCTGATTAATGAGTGTATGACAGCCTCCTTGGTAGAAGGCATGGATATTTCCCGTATTCAAGCTTATGCTCAGACCCTAGAGGATCGTAAGCGCCAGCAGAGGGCAGATAGGGAGCAGGATAGGGGCCAGCATAAGAGGGCGAGATTTGCAAGGTATTCTAATGACTTAAGAGGCAGCGCCAGGCCCCAGTCTTCGAGGAGTTCGGCTCCATCTGTAGCTAGTGCTCCTACACAGTTTCAGAGGCCTCGATATGATCGATCCTATTCTGGTCCAGGTCGGAGTTCGCAGGCATCTGGATCGCAACATCACAGGGATACTAGTCAAACGAAACCCCAACACCACGTTGTGATCAATGCGGCAAGGCCCACTTTGGACTGTGCCGTCGAGGTTCCGATGCGTGTTATTCTTGCGGACAGCCTGGCCATATGATGAGGGATTGTCCTAACAGGGGAGGTGATGGTATGGCTCAGCCGACTAGATCTGTGTCTGGTTCTTCCTCATCAGTTCGACCTCCAGCACGGGGTTTTCAGCAGTCGACAAGTCGTGGTAGAGGTAGAGGTGCAGGATCGAGTTCGAGTGGTGCTCAAAATCGAACATATGCTCTAGTAGGTCGACAGGATCTCGAGTCGTCTCTAGATGTTGTTACAGGTATATTATCTGTGTTTTCTTATGATGTATATGCGTTGATTGATCCGAAATCTACATTATCATATGTTATACCCTTTGTGGCTAATAAGTTTGGCATTGAACCTGAATTGATAAGTAAACCCCTTGCGGTATCTACTCCAATAGGAGATTCTGTGATTGCTAGAAGGGTATATAGAGGTTGCACTGTGATGATTTGTAGTCGTCAAACCTCGGCAGATTTATTTGAGTTAGAAATGGTTGATTTTGATGTGATACTGGGAATGGACTGGTTGGCCTCATGCTATGCAAATGTTGACTATCGCATGAAGATGGTTAGGTTTCAATTTCCCGGTGAACCCGTCATTGAATGGAAGGGGAACATTGCTACATCGAAAGGTAGGTTTATTTCCTATCTTAAGGCAAGGAAAATGATCTCAAAAGGTTACATTTATCATCTTGTTCGCGTTAGGGATGCTGAGGCGAAGCCTGCCTACTCTACAATCTATCCCCGTGGTCAATGAATTTCCGGATGTTTTCCCAAATGAACTCCCAGGCCTTCCTCCGGAAAGGGAGATTGAGTTTAGCATTGATGTGTTGCCCGACACTCAACCGATCTCTATCCCTCCATATAGAATGGCCCCGGCAGAGGTAGTGAGAGTTCAAAGCTCGGTTGAAGGACTTATTGGATAAGGGCTTCATTAGGCCTAGCACTTCACCTTGGGGTGCGGCCATTCCTATTCGTGCGGAAGAAAGATGGGTCATTACGGATGTGTATCGACTATCGGCAATTGAATAAGTTTACTATAAAGAACAAGTATCCACTTCCAAGAATTGACGAACTGTTTGACCAACTCCAGGGTGCCAAGTATTTCTCCAAGATTGACTTACGTTCAGGGTATCATCGGGTGAGGGTTAAGGAGAAGGATATTCCAAAGACGGCCTTTCGGACAAGATATGGACACTTTGAGTTCTTGGTGATGTCGTTCGGGCTAACAAATGCCCCGGCCGCTTTTATGGATCTCATGAATACTGTATTCAGGCCCTATCTTGATGTGTTCGTGATTGTATTCATTGATGACATTCTGGTGTATTCTCGTTCGGAGGAGGAACATGCGAGCCACTTGCGGATAGTATTACGGATGCTTCAGGATCGTAAGTTATATGCTAAGCTCGCCAAATATGAATTCTGGCTGAACTCAGTAGCATTCCTTGGCCATGTGATATCCTGACGAGGGTATTAGTGTCGACACTCAGAAGATTGATGCAGTAAAGAATTGGCCGAGACCTACAACACCATCAGAAGTCTGTAGCTTCCTGGGGCTAGCACGATATTATAGGCGGTTTGTAGAAGGGTTTTCCTCTATATCGGCACCATTGACTAAGTTAACATAGAAAGCTACCAAGTTCCAGTGGTCTAACACTTGTGAACGTAGTTTTCAGGAGCTGAAGGATCGATTGACATCCGCACCGGTGCTCACTCTTCCTGAAGGAACAGAAGGATATGTGGTATATTGTGATGCCTCAGGTATAGGTTTGGGGTGCGTGTTGATGCAGCATGGGAAGGTGATTTCATATGCGTCAAGACAATTGAAGAAGCATGAAAAGAATTATCCAACCCGTGATTTGGAATTGGCTGCAGTAATATATGCTTTGAAGATATGGCGGCACTACTTATACGGCGTCCATGTTGACATCTACACGGATCACAAGAGTCTACAATACATCTTCAAGCAGAAAGAGTTGAATTTGGGGCAGTGTAGGTGGCTTGAATTACTGAAGGACTACGACGTCGAGATATTGTATCATCCCGGTAAAGCCAATGTTGTGGCAGATGCTCTCAGCCGTAAGTCAATGGGAAGCTTAGTACATATTGATATAGGTAGATGGGGGTTGACTAAAGAGCTTCATCAGCTAGCCAATATGAGAATCAGATTGTTAGACTCTGATGCCGGAAGTGTTACTGTACAGAATACATCAGAATCATCTTTGGTAGCCATTCCGAGCTTTGGAGGTCTTGAAAACCTCATTTATAGCTGCCTCGATTTGCGTGCACAGTCCGGGCACAAAGTTGGAAAAATAATTATGTTGAAATATGTGAAATATGTGAAAAAGTAGAAGAATTTTGATATTAATATTGATATGGTTGACTTTGGTCAACATTTTTGGTAAACGGACCCGGATCCGTGATTTGACTATTTCAGAAAATCCGTAGAAAAATATGGAACTTGGGCATATGTCCGGAATTGAAATCCGAGGTCTAGAACCCCGGTAAAAGAATTTTCTGTTAAATTGTTTTCTGAAAATGTTTAAGGAAAATGAAACTGATTTTTGATTAAAAAGTACTGGTATCGGGCTCGTATTTTGGTTCCGACGCCCGGTACAGGTCATATATATTGGTTAAGCACTTCCTGTAAAGTTTGGTTGAAAACGGACGTCGTCTGACGTGTTTCGGCCTTAAATTGGAAAGTTTGGAAATTATGGAATTTTAAAGAATTCTTGAGTTTTAAGGCTCAATTCATTGATTTTGATGTTATTTTAGCGATTTGATCGCGCGAGCAAGTTCGTATGATGTTTTTGAATTAGTGTACATATTTGGTTTGGAGCCCCGAGGGCTCGGGAGTGTTTCGGAAGTGGTTCGGGGTGTTTTCGGATTTGAAAACACAGCAGAAATTCTGCTGTTTCTGCAGAGGGATTTTGTTCTATGCGATCGCATAGGTGTAGCTGCGATCGCATAGAGCAAAGATCAGAGGTCCCAAAAACCCTTCTGTGCGATCGCAATTGAGCCCATGCGATCGCATAACTTCCATTGTTCCTCCTATGCGATCGCATACTACCCTTCGCGATCGCATAGAGTAAGACTGAGGCCCAGAATTTCCTTCTATGCGATCGCGTACCATTCTCTGCGATCGCATAGAGTATTTACAGTTCATCCATTTCCTTCTATGCGATCGCATAAGACCTCCGCGATCGCATAGAGTAATTTTGCTGTCCCCATTTTTCTTCTATGCGATCGCATCACAGGCCCTGCGATCGCATAGAGTAAATTTTCGCCCTGTGAATTTAAGACAGAAAACAGAACAGAAACGGGATAAAAATCCCATTTCTGTTCAACTCTCTTCTCCACAGCATTTTAGACAATTTTGAGGTATTTCTTCATCAAAGTTCATTGGGTAAGTATTGTTAACTCGTTTCCTTCATTTTTCATCAACATCAATCAAATCCTTAGGCTTAAACATGTATAAATTGGTTGAAAATTTGGGAAATGGGTATAGTTAGGGCTTTCAAAGAATTTGCGATTTAGACCTCGTTTTGGAGTCGAACTTAAGAACAAATTGTATATTTGAACTCATGGAAGATTGGGTGAACTTATTTTGGTTCGAAATTTGAGTTTCGACTATGTGGACCCGGGGTCGATTTTTACTATTCCGGGCAGAATGTTGTAAAAATCATATTTAACAATATGAACTAGTTTGTTAAGTAGAATTGATGATATGAAATCAATTTTGTATAGATACGGTTGGATTGGAGTCAAATTCGAAAGGAAAAGGCATTGCTACGGATTGAATCGTTCGTGAACTTTCGAGGTAAGTGTTTGTTCTATCCTAGTTTGTAGGAATATGAATTTAGTTATGAATAAATTGTTGAATAAGAATTATTGGTGTTATACCGGTAATGAAAGTAAATTGTTGAAACTATTATAAATTATTGGTTTAAAAACCGGTAATTACAAATATTGTTGATATAGAGATTATTGGCTAAATGCCGGTAATATATATATATATATATATAATAAGAAATGGGATCGTGTGGTACGCCGACCACTTATATAATAAGAAATGGGATCGTGTGGTACGCCGACCACGAAGTGATTTAAATCTTGGCATTGGCCATAGTTGCCGGTAGCCTATTGATATATTTGGGAGCGGGTGGTACGCCTACCACAAGATATAATTTTTGATATATTTGGGAGCGGGTGGTACGCCTACCACAAGATATAATTTTTGATATATTTGGGAGCGGGTGGTACGCCTACCACAAGATATAATTACTGATATATTGGGAGCGGGTGGTACGCCTACCACAAGATATAATTACTGTGATAGTTGGGAGCGGGTGGTACGCCTACCACGAGATATGAAATGAGGGAGGAATTGAGACAGGAAAGTAAGATATATTATGTTGTTTAGATTATTCTAGATATCGTGAGTTATTGACGGTTATTTCAGAGTAGAGTATTTTCTTATAATGTATTATATGTATATATCTATATTGCAACTGTACAGGTTTAGGTGGGTGACTGGCCTTAGCCTTGTCACTAGTTCGCTGGGATAGGCCAGGCACTTACCGGCACATGGGGTCGGTTGTGCTGATACTACACTCTGCGCTCTTTTTGCGCAGATACAGGTTACGGACAGCAGCAGCGACAGTAGAGACTTGTGGATTTTTCGACTACTGAGACTACGAGGTAGCCTTGCAGGCGTCCGCAGGACCCGTTGTCTCTTCTATCTATGCTTTTCATTCTGTTATCTCATGTAATCGAGATAAACGGCTTGTATTTTCTTTCAGACAATTATGTGTATTATTCTTAGAAGTTCGTGAGTATTGTGACACCAATCTTGGGTAGTGTATCAGATTTGGATTTTCTTTATCACATTTGACTAAGTCTTCCGCTGTAATTTTTATGTTGTTAATAAGAAATTAGTAATTAATGGAGATGTAATTAATATTTGGCTTGCCTAGCTTTCATTTAGTAGGCGCCATCATGACCCCGATGGTGGGAAATTCGGGTCGTGACAAGTTGGTATCAGAGCACTAGGTTGCATAGGTCTCACAACTCACGAACAACCCTAGTAGAGTCTGAGGGATCGGTACGGAGACGTCTGTATTTATCCCTTAGAAGCTACAAAGTTAGGAAATTTTCACCTTCATTCTTTCCTATCGTGCGAGTTTGTTCTTCAAATGTTAAGTTGAATTTCTACTCTTGTCTTCCCACGAATGGCGAAGGCATGTACCGCTTCTTCAGCCGACAATGGCACAGGTTGGTGATAGATCAACGATGCCTTCAGAAGTTTTACGGAGTTTTGTATAAGTTTCACCAAACTCTTCGCTATCTCCTTCAGTGGTGCATCTTTTGAGAACTCGGGGTAATTTATTGACCGTTGCTATGAGATATTGCAGAACGCGGGAATAGTCGAAAGCGAGAGGATTGATACTACTGTGTTTCGGGTGGCGAGTGAAGTAGTAGAAAACAAAATGTATTTACTAACCGGCTGTGGTTTCAATGGACCTTGATGTCTGGTTGATTTATTTGAAGTTGTGAAGGACAATTATTAGGGACTATCAGATGTTGTAACTTTGACTTATAGCCAAAAAGGGGGAATTCCACTGTTAGTGAATGGACCAGATGTCCATGTGATATGTCAATTTTGGCTTGGAAGGTATATATATGATATGGAAAAGTCCCCCAAATAAATTATGCATATCTGAGGCTTAGTACTCTGCAGGGGGTAAGAATCGGCCCCAAGAATGACAAAGAGTATATGAGCAACATGGGTAGTTCAGCAGTGTCAAGCTAGCATAGAAAAAGAGAAAATTGGTCGTCAATGTTTGTGACAAGCCTATGAAGAGGGCAGACTGGCCAATGCGACACTACCTACTCAACTTTATTTTTTTGAAAGGTTTTAGAGGAGTTTACCTCCCGGACAATTTGAAAGGTGTGGTATGTATGATCTGAACGATTATGCCAGGTCATTATGACAGTGTCCGGATGCTGAGCCTCAAAGGAATTGTTGTTAATGTGGCAGATTGGAGAAATATAATTTACGAAGGCACTCAAGCTACGTGCCCGTTGCAGTCAATACTTAACTCACATGACCAGCCAGGGTTAGAGGTCAGGATGTTAGAGGCGAAGGTGAGACTCCTAGAGGTGGAGATCTAATTGTTGACATGATTTCTATGGTGTGACTGAAGTCACTACACCAGATGATGTTATCACATGTACAATTCTTATTGTTATAAAAGGAACATTTTTCCTCAATTTGATTTGATCTTTGAAGAATTGAGGCAAGTCCTCTTAATATGCTCCGCTCATGAGTGAGCTTCGTAATCATCAAATCTACTTATGTGAATATTCACGCTGTGCTATTAAATGGAGATAATTATCTCTATTATTATGTATCGATCACTAGGAATATTGATGAGGTCAAAAGTGACTTTATATTAATTATTACAATGGGAATGAATTCCTGAAATAACTATTTTCAATGGTTAAATTGTATACCATGTCGGTATGAGTTTTCTTTTATGCCGTGATACTCTTTGACGGACAATAGTTGAAAAGAAGAAAGAAAGGAAATGAAAAACATCAGTGGCACAATGTGCAAATACTTGTGATTTAGAGTGGAGGGTGAGATCCTCAAAAATTTTGTATAACGTGAAAATATCTGTTTTAAAAACCGAGCTGCAAGCTGCGGTGAATATTATATGAGGACAAGGTCCTGGTGGTGAAAAGTTTGTGTTTAAAATTTTCCCTTTCTGGAAATAAAAATCTAGCACAATATCCTAAATTTGAGCCATGCATGTTAGGATTATTTGACAATCCTTGCATAGTTTTTATTCATATCTAACCATTTCTATTTTGTAACCATGGAGTTATAGACTTTGAGAGGAGCACCAGCTAAGAATAAATATGACTCATTAATTGGGGAAAGTAATCCTGAGGTTTTCATACCTCATTGTGGGTAAAGTTGGAGTTTTGGAATAAGATATTTGATAACAGGGTTAATTGATAATGTTGTAATTTAGGAACAACTCTTATGGCCAGAGTCATGAATATGTGCATACGTATGAGGTGTTCGTGCCTTATGTAGACTTATCGTTGTAGTCTTCATTGTTGCCATATTGACATACTCCCGCAGTCAGAAGGAGCATGCGTAACATCTCAGAGTGGCTTTGCAAAAATCTGAAAAATAGGCAACTATATGCAAAATTTCGAAGTGTGAATTTTGGCTAAGTTTAGTTGTATTCCTGGGTCATATTGTGACGGCAGCAGGTATTCAGGTTGATCCGAAGAAAATTGAGGCAGTCAAGAGCTGGCCTAGACCGACATCAGCCACGGATATTCGGAGTTTCTTGGGGTTAGCGGGCTATTATCGCCGATTCGTAGAAGGATTTTCGTCTATTGCAACCCCACTGACCAGATTGACCCAAAAGGGTGTTCAATTTGAATGGTCCGATGAATGTGAGGCGAGCTTTCAAAAGTTCAAGACAACCTTGACCACAACACCGATATTGGTTTTACCCACAGGTACGGGACCTTATACTGTTTATTGTGATGCTTCCCGTATTGGGCTTGGTGCAGTGTTAATGCAGGATGGCAAGGTTATTGCCTATGCTTCGAGGCAGTTGAAGATTCATGAGAAGAACTATCGAGTGCATGATCTAGAATTGGCGGCGATTATTCACGCATTGAAGATCTGGAGGCATTATTTGTATGGTGTAGCATGTGAAATATACACCGATCATAAGAGTCTTCAGTATTTGTTTAAGCAGAAAGAGTTGAATATGAGGCAGAGAAGGTGGCTAGAGTTGCTAAAAGACTATGACGCTACTATTTTATATCACCCAGGTAAGGCCAATGTGGTGGCCGATGCATTGAGTAGAAAGTCTGCCAGCATGGGTAGTCTTGCATATATTCCGGTCAGTCAGAGACCATTGGCTCTAGACGTCCAGGCACTAGTCAACCGGTTCGTGAGATTGGATATTTCTGAGCCTAGCAGAGTGTTAGCATGCACGGTCGCTCATTCTTCTTTATTAGAGCGTATCCGTGAGAGGCAATTTGATGATCCTCATTTGCGTGAATTGAGAGATACAGTACAGCGGGGAGGTGCCACACAGGTAAATCTAGATGATGATGGGATATTGAAATTGCAGGGTCGAGTTTGTGTGCCTAATGTCGAAGGAATTCGAGAGTTAATCTTAGCGGAGGCCCACAGCTCACGGTATTCTATTCACCCAGGTGCCGCGAAGATGTACCAGGACTTACGTCAGCACTATTGGTGGCGCAGAATGAAGAAAGATATCGTTGCGTATGTCGCTCGGTGTCTAAATTGTCAGCAGGTGAAATATGAGCACCAGAGACCTGGTGGTGTATTCCGGAGGATTGAAATTCCCGAGTGGAAATGGGAGCGGATCACTATGGACTTCGTTACTGGACTTCCTTTGACTCGGAGGAAATTTGATGCTATTTGGGTCATTGTTGATAGGCTGACCAAGTCAGCACACTTTATTCCAGTATCTGTCTCCTACTCGTCGGAGAGGTTAGCGGAGATTTACATTAGGGAGATTGTTCGTCTTCATGGGGTGCCAATATCTATTATCTCTGATCGGGGTACACAGTTTACCTCGCGGTTCTGGAGAGCGGTCCAGCAGGAGTTAGGCACCCAGGTTCAGCTGAGTACAGCTTTTCATCCTCAGACGGATGGCCAGTCCGAGAGGACTATTCAGATTCTAGAGGACATGCTTTGAGCCTGTGTTATTGATTTCGGAGGCTCGTGGGACCAGTTTCTGCCATTAGCAGAGTTCGCCTACAATAACAGTTACCATTCTAGCATCCGGATGGCTCCGTATGAGGCGTTGTATGGTAGGCGATGTCGATCACCAGTTGGATGGTTTGAACCGGGAGAGGCTCGGTTGTTGGGTACGGACTTAGTTCAGGAGGCCTTGGATAAGGTCAAGACTATTCAGGAGAGATTGCGTTCAGCTCAGTCTAGGCCAAAAGACTTATGCGGATCGCAAGGTTCGAGATGTAGATTTCATGGTTGGTGAACGAGTATTGCTCCGAGTGTCGCCTATGAAGGGTGTGATGAGGTTTGGGAAGAAGGGCAAGCTCGGCCCTAGGTATATTGGCCCATTTGAGATTCTAGACAGAGTGGGAGGGGTGGCTTACAGATTAGCTTTGCCGCCTAGCTTATCAGTCGTGCATCTAGTTTTTCATGTATCTATGCTTCGGAGATACCACGGCGATCCCACACATGTGTTAGACTTCGATACTGTCCAATTGGACAATGATCTATCTTACGAGGAGGAGCCGGTGGCCATTCTAGACCGGCAGGTTCGACAATTGAGGTCGAAGAGTTATCCTTCTGTGTGTGTTCAGTGGAGAGGTCAGCCTCCTGAGGCATCGACCTGGGAGTCCGAGTCTGATATGCGGAGCCGTTACCCACACTTGTTTCCTGACTCGGTACTTCTTTCTTTTGTCCGTTCGAGGACGAACGGTTGTTTTAGAGGTGGAGATTGTGACGACCCAAAGGGTCATCACTTGTTTTATTAATCATTCCGAGCTTTGGAGGTCTTGAAAACCTCATTTATAGCTGCCTCGATTTGCGTGCACCGGTCCGGCACAAAGCTGGAAAAATAATTATGTTGAAATATGTGAAATATGTGAAAAAGTAGAAGAATTTTGATATTAATATTGATATGGTTGACTTTGGTCAACATTTTTGGTAAACGGACCCGGATCCGTGATTTGACTATTTCAGAAAATCCGTAGAAAAATATGGAACTTGGGCGTATGCCCGGAATTGAAATCCGAGGTCTAGAACCCCGGTAAAAGAATTTTTCTGTTAAATTGTTTTTCTGAAAATGTTTAAGGAAAATGAAACTGATTTTTGATTAAAAAGTACTGGTATCGGGCTCGTATTTTGGTTCCGACGCCCGGTACAGGTCATATATATTGGTTAAGCGCTTCCTTGTAAAGTTTGGTTGAAAACGGACGTCGTTTGACGTGTTTCGGCCTTAAATTGGAAAGTTTGGAAATTATGGAATTTTAAAGAATTCTTGAGTTTTAAGGCTCAATTCATTGATTTTGATGTTATTTTAGCGATTTGATCGCGCGAGCAAGTTTGTATGATGTTTTTGAGTTAGTGTACATATTTGGTTTGGAGCCCCGAGGGCTCGGGAGTGTTTCGGAGGTGGTTCGGGGTGTTTTTGGATTTGAAAAACACAGCAGAAATTCTGCTGTTTCTGCAGAGGGATTTTGTTCTATGCGATCGCATAGGTGTAGCTGCGATCGCATAGAGCAAAGATCAGAGGTCCCAAAAATCCTTCTGTGCGATCGCAATAGAGCCCATGCGATCGCATAACTTCCATTGTTCCTCCTATGCGATCGCATACTACCCTTCGCGATCGCATAGAGTAAGACTGAGGCCCAGAATTTCCTTCTATGCGATCACGTACCATTCCCTGCGATCGCATAGAGTAATTTCAGTTCATTCATTTCCTTCTATGCGATCGCATAAGACCTCCGCGATCGCATAGAGTAATTTTGCTGTCCCCATTTTTCTTCTATGCGATCGCATCACAGGCCCTGCGATCGCATAGAGTAAATTTTCGCCCAGTGAATTTAAGACAGAAAACAGAACAGAAACGGGATAAAAATCCCATTTCTGTTCAACTCTCTTCTCCACAGCATTTTAGACGATTTTGAGGCATTTCTTCATCAAAGTTCATTGGGTAAGTATTGTTAACTCGTTTCCTTCATTTTTCATCAACATCAATCAAATCCTCAGGCTTAAACATGTATAAATTGGTTGAAAATTTGGGAAATGGGTATAGTTAGGGCTTTCAAAGAATTTGCGATTTAGACCTCGTTTTGGAGTCGAACTTAAGAACAAATTGTATATTTGAACTCATGGAAGATTGGGTGAACTTATTTTGGTTCGAAATTTGAGTTTCGACTATATGGGCCCGGGGTCGATTTTTACTATTCCGGGCAGAATGTTGTAAAAATCATATTTAACAATATGAACTAGTTTGTTAAGTAGAATTGATGATATGAAATCAATTGTGTATAGATACGGTTGGATTGGAGTCAAATTCGAAAGGAAAAGGCATTGCTACGGATTGAATCGTTCGTGAACTTTCGAGGTAAGTGTTTGTTCTATCCTAGTTTGTAGGAATATGAATTTAGTTATGAATAAATTGTTGAATAAGAATTATTGGTGTTATACCGGTAATGAAAGTAAATTGTTGAAACTATTTTAAATTATTGGTTTAAAAACCGGTAATTACAAATATTTTTGATATAGAGATTATTGGCTAAATGCCGGTAATATATATATATAATAAGAAATGGGATTGTGTGGTACGCCGACCACTTATATAATAAGAAATGGGATCGTGTGGTACGCCGACCACGAAGTGATTTAAATCTTGGCATTGGCCATAGTTGCCGGTAGCCTATTGATATATTTGGGAGCGGGTGGTACGCCTACCAAAAGATATAATTTTTGATATATTTGGGAGCGGGTGGTACGCCTACCACAAGATATAATTTTTGATATATTTGGGAGCGGGTGGTACGCCTACCACAAGATATAATTACTGATATATTGGGAGTGGGTGGTACGCCTACCACAAGATATAATTACTGTGATAGTTGGGAGCGGGTGGTACGCCTACCACGAGATATGAAATGAGGGAGGAATTGAGACAGGAAAGTAAGATTTATTATGTTGTTTAGATTATTCTGGATATCGTGAGTTATTGACGGTTATTTCAGAGTAGAGTATTTCCTTATAATGTATTATATGTATATATCTATATTGCAACTGTACAGGTTTAGGTGGGTGACTGGCCTTAGCCTTGTCACTAGTTCGCTGGGATAGGCCAGGCACTTACCAGCACATGGGGTCGGTTGTGCTGGATACTACACTCTGCGCTCTTTTTGCGCAGATACAGGTTACGGACAGCAGCAGCGGCATTAGCGACTTGTGGATTTTCCGACTAGTGAGATTACGAAGTAGCCTTGCAGGCGTCCGCAGGACTCGTTGTCTCTTCTATCTATGCTTTTTATTCTGTTATCTCATGTAATCGAGATAAACAGCTTGTATTTTCTTTCAGACAATTATGTGTATCATTCTTAGAAGTTCGTGAGTATTGTGACACCAATCTTGGGTAGTGTATCAGATTTGGATTTTCTTTATCACATTTGACTAAGTCTTCCGCTGTAATTTTTATGTTGTTAATAAGAAATTAGTAATTAATGGAGATGTAATTAATATTTGGCTTGCCTAGCTTTCATTTAGTAGGCGCCATCATGACCCCGATGGTGGGAAATTCGGGTCGTGACAAGAATACATCAGAATCATCTTTGGTAGCCGAGGTAAAAGCACGACAATATGAAGATCCCATCTTACTACGATTGAGAGAGAATATTCAGCAGTGTAAAATTACGGCTTTTGAGATCGGAGGAGATGGGGCACTGAGATACCAGGGCCGATTATGTGTGCCGAATGTAGTAGGGTTGCGAGAAAAGATTATGAATGAAATTCATCAATCCCGATATTCCATCCATCCTGGCTCAACAAAGATGTATCATGATGTCAAGGAGTAGTATTGGTGGGATAACATGAAAAAGTCTATTGCAGAATTTGTAGCCCAGTGTCCCAATTGTCAACAAGTAAAGATAGAACATTAGAAACCCGGTGGATTGCTTCAGAATATAGAAATTCCGACCTGGAAATTGGAGGTGATTAATATGGACTTCGTTATTGGATTACCTCGATCTTATCATAAGTTTGACTCTATCTGGGTGATAGTTGATCGACTTACAAAATGTGCTCATTTTCTGCCAGTTAAGACAACTTACTCGGCTGAAGATTATGCGAAGTTGTATATCAAGGAGATTGTTAGGCTTCATGGTGTGCCGGTATCTATTATATCAGATTGAGGAGCTCAATTTACGGCTAACTTTTGGAGGTCTTTTCAGAAAGGTTTAGGCACACAGGTGAATCTCAGCACTGCATTTCATCCGCAGACTGACGGACAGGCTGAACGTACCATTCGGACATTGGAAGATATGCTACGAGCATGTGTTCTAGATTTTAAGGGAAATTGGGATGACCATCTTCCACTCATAGAATTTGCCTACAATAATAGCTACCATTCCGATATTAAAATGGCCCCATATGAGGCACTATATGGGAGGAGATGTAGATCACCAGTTGGATGGTTCGAAGTCGGTGAAACAGAATTATATGGGCCGGATTTGATTCACCAAGCCATTGAGAAGGTGAAAGTGATACAGGAACGATTGAGGACGGCACAAAGCAGACAAAAGTCTTATTCTCATGTTCGACGTCGTGATCTAGAGTTTGAGGTTGGTGATTGGGTTTTCCTAAGGATCTCACCAATGAAGGGTGTTATGCGTTTTGGGAAGAAAGGTAAGCTGAGTCCAAGGTATATCGGTCCGTATAAAATTCTTCAACGAATTGGACAAGTTGCTTATGAGTTAGAATTGCCATCCGAATTAGAATTTGTCTACCCGGTATTCCATGTATCTATGTTGAGGAAATGTATTGGTGACCCTTCTCGAGTTGTCCCTATCCAAGATGTTCAAGTTACAGGGGATCTATCATATGAAGAAGTGCCAGTGGCCATATTAGATCGACAAGTCCGCAAGCTGAGAACAAAAGATGTAGCTTCAGTCAAAGTATTGTGGAGGAACAAGAATATGAAAGAAATGACATGGGAAGCGGAAGAAGAGATGAAGTCTAAATACCCTTACCTATTCCAGAATGATGATAAAAAGGATGTTGGTGGAACGCAAGATACATTATAAAGGTGAAATGGCTTTATGAGGTAAGCAATAACTTGAGAACTCTCTTCCTTAATACAAAGTGGTGATATGTAAATAATGTCCATGTCCAAAATGCTTTGTGTAGCCTTGTGTGGTCATACTTTGAGCTTCACTGCTTGCAAATTTTGCTAGTGACCATTTTATAGGGGAAAATTGACCAAATATTTCCGTTGGAATCCACGATGATTTGGACTCCCCATAAACCCTTACATTCGAGGACGAATGTTCCTAAGGGGGGAGGGTGTTACAATGGGGGGAGGGTGTTACAACCCATATCCGCACACGTTAGTTCATTCCATAAGTTAGATAACACAAATCCAAGAAGGAATTATCCTTGAGATGATAAGAAGTTAATCCGATTAATCTTAAGTGATACAAGGGTGCATAAGGGTGATTAACAAGTATTAGAAGTTAAACGAATCAAGGATGCTGTAACTCGTACTTTTGGGTAAACCTATAGATGCTTAGTATACTTAGGAGGTCATGATTTAAGGTATTTGAATCATATAATATCCGTATCATAATTCTTGAAGTCAAACGAGTTATGAAACAAAAGTCGACAAAAGTTGTTGCAACTTAGGTTCATAGTTTTACCTAAACTTTAGGTCAAATGTTATTAAGTATTTATCCCAATATACTTGGAATTACGGGGTGATCTACCCACCAAATTGAAGATCTATGAGTCTAGTTTCCAACACATTAAACGGTTTAGCAATACGACATTGGAATAGCGAGATATAAACATTTTCGTGAGACTGCACAAGCTGCTAGGTGCAAGTAGGTGAGTCACCTACTTGGTTAAATGTCGGCCCAAAAGAGGGAATTTCGGGTCAGAAAAGCAGCCCATTAAAAGGTTTATCTTCTGCAATATATCCCTCTTTATATTTCACAAATAACCAGACCTAAGACCCTACAAAATTCCTCCCAAAAATTATCCACAAACCCTAATTGATTTTCCCTCTCTTTCAAGTTCAAATTGGGGATAAACACTAGAGTTTGAAGAACCGAGTTAAAGGCTGAGTTATCCAACAACAAAGGTGAGTTTACTGCTATATTTCATACATTTATTCTGCTGTAAATTCATGGTAATTCGTTATATACATGTAAGAACTCACGGGACGGTGATCGGAAGCCGTGAGTTCAAGTTATTCACTTGTAGCGGACTGTTTTGTGGACTATTTTGTGTTGCTGTTGGGCTGCGTTTTTATTACTGTTTTGTGGAGTTTTGGAGGAGGCAGGGTGTGGAGAAACACCATATATATGTTGGGTTGTGGTCCGCTAGTTCTTCGTAATATTTTTGGGTCATTTGGTACGACTATAGTGGCCGTCATATGTATGATGTGATTAGGTTGTGTGTGGACTGTTTTGGGAGGCTCAATATGTTTATTATTGATGTTGTTTAGGCTGTTTGGTGATTGTTTTGAATGGTGTGAAGTCATACATATAGGGGAGGTGTTGTCCGTTTCATCACAAAATAGGTTGTGATTGGTACATAATAGTTGCGACGCTTAAACGTTAACGATAGTGTCATTTCTCCTATTGTAGACTAAGGAGTCGTGACGTTTGCATAGCTTGAGGTTGTGGCAGTATATACAAGGTATGTGTGGCTATCCCTTTCCTTCTTTTGCACGTCTCCGATTAACATAATGTAATGAACGAGCTTCCAAAGATACTCTATTCTTAGAAGCTAAGCAGTACTTACATTGTTTCCCCTCTTATGGAATGATTGATGTTGATGTTGCTTCTCTTATTCTTATGTTATCAATCTTGTTGGTACTTCCTAATTCCTATAAGTTCATAGTGAAGAGTTAGTCCTAATAAGGTGTACATAGGATACCGACCTTACGTCACTCCGAAAGGTCTACAAGGTGTTTCCGATGAGTCGAGCATGCATTATATATATGTATCTATTTTACTCTACCGAGCCGCGCTATAGTCGGCCGGGTACGGCACCTATTGTGCAACCACTGATCAGTTGGGTTTTACCGAGCTCCACGTGGCCGGGTACGATTCTACCGAGCCTTATAATGGCCGGGTATGTTTTTACCGAGCCTATTACGGCCGGGTACGATATGATGATGATGATGCCCACAGAGGCGTATGTTTTAAAAGATTATGTATTTATACATATGTATCATGTATTTCATGTCAGTAGCCCTCAGAGGTACTCAGATGTTACAGGTTGTATATTCTCTACCCCTGCTCACATTGTTGTTCATATTTATGGTTCTCTGCCTTACATACTCAGTACTTTATTCGTACCGACGTCCTTTTATTTGTGGACGCTGCATGTCGTGCTGCAGGTCCTGATAGACAGGCAGGTGTAGCTCCCCCATCACAGTAGGTTGTCCAGTTCAGCGGTGATTGGCGAGATCCCTTCTCCGGACTTGCCTTGGTCTTGGTATGCATTTTTGTTATAGACATTATGGGTATGTCGGGGCCCTGTTCCGGCTATGTTGCAGCACTTATGTTCCTTTAGAGGCTCATAGATAAGTGTCGACTCATGTATAGTTTGGTATGCCTTGTCGGCTGGTTTTTGTTGATTAGTCTTTCATTTTAGCGTGGTAGCTTGTACCATATGTATATAGTTTCTTGATTGTCCGGTCATCCCATGTTATGTAGGTTCATGCAATCATATTTTATTGTTGGTTGTTCATGATCCATGTCTACCTTTTATATTGGTCTCGTCAGCCTAAAAGATAATAAAGAAGGTTAGATAAAATGTACGTTGGTACTCGGCAAGTATGGTCGGGTGCTAGTCATGGTCCTCCAGTTTGGGTCGTGACATATAAAATGCATCAAAATCCCTAGTTATCAATGTATATTCGGGTTGAGTATCGGATGGTCCAGGAGCGTTTCGATGCCTAATGTGAAAAGTTAGTATTTCAAAGGTTTTAGCATTTACTAAGTTTGATTTGAAGTGGAATTTGGTGTAATCGATGTCCCTTTGGGATTTCAAGCCTTGAAATATGTTCGAATTGTGATTCAGACGCGTTTGGCAAAGCATGAAGGCTTGAAAGTTAAGAGAGTTTAAGAAATTGAGTTTGATCTTTAATTATTTGTTTTGTTGTTGTAATTCATGTTCTGATCCTTTGAACAAGTTTTCATAGGGTATATAAACTTGTTAGAATGATTGGACAAGGCTCCTCGGATCTCGAGTGAGTTTTGGGGTGGTTTCGGACCACTTTTATGCCCTTTTGAACTGTTGATATCTAATGACATGGTGTGAATCACGATCACGGAGGTTTGGGCCGTGATTGCGAAGAGCAAATTGCATTCCAAGATTTGTACGCGATCGTGGAGGGAAGGTCATGATCGCGTAAAAGAAATTTCTTCTATTAGTGGTCTGACTTCGAGAGCTTATATCTGACAATTTATAAGGAATTTAGCAATGATCCGAAAATAAAAGTTGTATTTCTTTAAATTTATTTTCCCAAAAATTAAACTGTTTGTTATTTGGAATTTTGTAGAAAAACTTATGACCTTTATACCTAAGAGTCTTTATAAAGAACAAAACAACAAGTGTTCATCGCGATCGCGGGATTTTGGACATGATCGTGATGAAAGAACGATGCTGGAACATTTGTTAACCATGATCGCATGTCAAATGACCGCGACCACTAAGAAGAAGGCCTGTAAAGTGTATTTAACATCTAATTTTGCGTTATTGGACACATTCTTCACTTTTAAGTTCTTGGAGCACGTGTAAGGCTATTTGGGATGATTCTTGTTGATCATTCTCTCCATATAACATAAGGTAAGTTATTCCTATTATTTTTGAGTTAAATACATGGGGTATATAGAGATTTTAGCATGGAATTTAATAGAAATTCTAGAATTTTAGGAAAAAAAAACCTAGAAATGTTATTTTTGATTTTGACCGTGAAAATGGGAATAAATTATATATTCGGATTTTTGATGATATGGGTAACATCTATCTTCAAAATATTTCGGAATCCAGACATGTGGGCCCAGGGTTGACTTTGTTGACTTTTCGAGCGAAGTCGAAAATTATTATAAATTGATTAATTATGAGTATTGGAGTATATTTTTATTGGTTTGCACATTGTTTGACTAGTTTCAGATTGTGGGCATCGACTTGAGGTGTAAGAGAGGTGTTTGTTATAGGACTTCGAAGCGAGGTAAGTCTCTTGTCTAACCTTGTGAGAAAAAACCTATCCCGTGGGTATTAAATTATTATGTGATACTAGTGTTGGGTGCTACGTATGCACGAGGTGATAAAAGTCTGTACGTAGTTGAGATGATGTTTATGTCTGGGTAGACTAATGACTTTATCATGCAATATTTGTATTGTTTAAACTCAATTTGTTATTTTTTACTTGAATTTACAATGTGAATCGATTTAGGATTATGTTAGACCGAGCTTCACCACCTTGATATGTTTGGCGAGATATTTTATAGTTGGTAAAAGATATTTTACTTTATGCATTTGTTCATGTGTTGCAAACACGTGGCCCACAATTCGATAAGTTTCTTCTCTTTCTCATGATCGAGCCGAACGCGTCGCCAGTATATGTATATATGAGATACATCCATATATCGGATCGTACGACCTCGGTAGTATATGTACACGACTATATAGATCAGGCCGAACGACATCGTCATAATTCGTGCATAATATCGCTAGGGGTCTGAAGGCTCACGAGATTTTCCCTCTTGATTTAACTTGGAAATTATATTTTACCCCTTGTGGCCGAAGATTGGATAAATTACTTGACATCTCTTATTTGTTGAGATTGCATGTATTATATGGAAATTTTAAATTGATATTTCGTTGAAGGCTCACGTTAATTATTCTTTCTTATTCTATTGATGTTGTTGTACTTCATGTCTACATATAATTCTTGTATTTTATTTATTAGATTACTGGTAAGTGTCGATTTCTACTCCTCGTCGCTACTTCTCTGGGATTAGGCTAGATACTTACTGGGTACACGCTGATTTATGTACTCATACGATACTTCTTTACTGAACATGCAGGATCTGACATGTTCATTTAGTGCGTAGGCGCAACTGCTGAGGGACCTTATGGTGAGTTTCTTCCTATACTACGTACCGCAGCCCTCAGAATCTCTATCATATTTATTGGTTTTATTCTGTCTATTTTATTTTCCAGACAGTTGATATATTATTATTACACTTCATAGTAGATGCTCATGCACTTATGACACCGGATTTGGGATGTTCTAGAATTTGTTTATGGTTTGCTTTACATTGACAAATTTTTACTTTATATTTTATCCAAATATTGTATACCACTTGTTGGGTAAAAAAGCGTCATGCAGAAGCTAACAAAGTAAATCTTTTTTGACAAAAAAATTATACTAAAAGAGACGTAGCTTACTTTAATATTATTTGGTCAATTAATGACCTGCATCAATCACTAATATAAAAGAGAGGAAAAAACATATCGAAAGAAAACATTCTCCCCCTAAACAAAAATCTTTTAAGGACTATATTGTGGATGCTATTGTATTTTTGTGTATAATGGAGAGATCCTTAATTTAGAGACGTTACAACTTTTTCTTCCAAGAAAGCGATCTGTCATATATAAAAAAAGATCTACAATTTTATGTAAAACAATTATGGTTAATATTTTACCCTTCCTTCAAGTAAAAGAATAAATCCAAATGAATTAAGAAAATCAAGACAAATTCCTAGCAGAATGCGGTCAAACACTTGTGACTTGTGCTGTGATACACAAGCAAAACCTCATTCTGTACTATATGCAATCACTTCATGAATCTCAAATTGAGCTGCAACAAGGGTGTCTTCTTTCCCTCTCTCACCCAATCATCCTTCCGAATCTACGTGCATCTTCGCCTTGTCATGCGGCCAAATATATACATAGGAACACTGAAGAGAAGCTAAATCTTCTACAGCTACATTGCCATCTTCTACCAACAAACTCTCTTTAATAGCAAGCTCTGCAAGAGCAACACTACGTAGCCACTCAACAACCCGCCCCATACTGAGGCCTGTGGTTTATATATGGGATCTTTCTAATAGCTGAGTGAAAACACCAACACTCTGCATAAACATCACATATCAGCAAGTACAATGCCAATAATCACATCTGAGTCCAATCAATTAGTCTCCATAATATAATCACAAATCAACTTCACTTGATCAACAGCCCCTAAATGAACACAGGCTGCAAGTGCCATGGTCAAATAGCATCCGGACTAACTCCACACCCTTGCATATTTTAACAACATTACAGTGATGAAGTTGAATCCATGATTTTGTCGCTCTGACATCACTTATTCAATTATAGCTGTTTTCTTTGTCTTTACTTATCCATCAATATAATTTACATGTCAACAATAAAATTTGATTTGACATTTAGAATACGTGCAATTCCTTAAACTTCACCTAGTTCATCTGCTTTTCAAGTTCAAATTCATTTGCAGTCATATGTTGAGTTGAACCATATAGAATCAATTACAGTAATTGGAGTTCAAGGATATCTTGCTGTAAAATGTTATATGACTCTGCATTGGCTAATTATATCTCAGTTCACTTAAATGTTACAGGTTCAAAAAGAAGGAACAGAAAGTAATAAAGACAATTACTGTAAGTGAAAAGACTGGATATTTCAACTCGACTCCAAAAGATGAGTAACCAAAATATACAAGCAAGGAAAGTTGCATTTGTCAACTCTCAACAAACAAATAACGCTCTCCATTGGAAGCGGCAAACATACTATCTCTTGGTTGCATCACCATGCTAAAACCTAAATACAGCAAAAAGAAGAAAGAAATGCTAGGGCACAATCCTGGAAATGATTTTGAATTTACTTTCCAGTTGGCAAGCATAACGTTTCACGATAGAGTCTTCACCACCAACCATTTGGAAGTGGGAACATCTGCCATCAGTTCTTTTGCCACTGTCCACCAGCAAAATGCCATTGTCGTCAACAAGTCATGAAACAAGGTGCAGGATCAAAATACAACTTTAGAAAACACCAACAAACAGAAGGCAAAGCAATGCTGAATTAGAATATTGCACAGTCGAAAAAGATTAATTTGAGGATTAACATTCTTGATCGAACAAAAGCCAAACCTTTAGACAAGAAAGCAACCAACTCTAAAGATCTTTGTTTTAATCTTTCATTCCTCAGTTTATAGCATTCTGTACTCTCCATCATAACTATTGCACACTTTTTATTCAAATAGATTAAAGGCCTAATGACTGTCCCTTAGCACAGATTGTTAGTGCCTTAGGCATGAAACATATAATCTGGCAATACTCAACGATAGATGAACGATAAGAACTTAGTAATTTCACTTTTAGATGAAAAGACTAATGTTGTCATAGACTTGTTATCATACACGAAAAGACCAAGTAACAAATTTACAACACAACTATCATTGTAGAATCATAAAATGTGTCTCATGCAACTTGCAGAAGTTTATCCAGCTGGTTAATGAGAAAAAAAAAGGAAGAGTACATTATTCAAAAGAGGATCAAGTATGCTGACCTTTAGACGATGCAGGTATTACAACAACATGCATAGTTGCATTGTTTGGAGGTAATGCTAAACGAAGAGGATATAAATTTCCATTAAATTTGTTCCGCGAACAAACAATAATATTCTCCAGACCTGTTTCTTCCTCCAACTTTTTAGTCAGTTCCTCTAATCCATGACCTTTGAACTGAAAAGAAGGCCCTTCCACTGAATCATTCGCATTTCCATTTTCATCCGGCACATGATAATAGATTAGCCGACCTTCAGACTTCAGTGCGGACTGCATGTTTAATAGAAATCCATGAATTTAGGTTTATACATCCCAGTGTGAATGATCTTTTCATTATGAAACACTTAAAGTCAATCACAGATAGTGGCGGATTTAGAGGCAATGATTTCGGGAACCCAGTAGCTTTTGCCCATACCTTGTATATGCATAAAAATTCATTAAATATTTGACCGTGAACCCAGTTATTAACTTGAGATTATTGTAGGAACCCATAAACTTTAACTCTTGGATCCGCTTCTGATCACAGATAACTTTCTAAAATCAAGCGTAGATCAATAACCTACAAAGATGATAAGTAACATGTTGCAGTGTCTATAAGTTAAATCCAAGGGCTCGTTTCTTTACTCAGATTATGGAAATAATGAAAATTGGAATTATTCTATGTACTTTTTTGGTATAAGTAATACTACTAACTATTCCCTCCGGTTCACAATAAGTCCCTCCGGTTCACAATAAGTCACCAATTTACCTTTTCTTTTTGATTCAAAATAAGTGTCCTGTTAGGTATTCAAGAAAAAATTCAATTTGTTTTTACTATTTTACCCTTATGTGCATATCCCTAAGAAATTTTCTCGCTCCTCATTATAACTATGTGACCAATATTTAATAAGGTTAGCTTAATCATACTAGATATTTTTGTATAGGATTTAGCATTTTCTTAATGGACGTGCTAAAAGTAAACTGGTCACTTATTGTAAAGCGGAGGGAGTGTTGAAATGCTGATATAATTTTATAGCTCGACTAATGTGGGATAACAAACAAAGGATTAGTCACACCTTGATAAAACAAGTAAATTGTTGCCCTTGTGCCAAAATCCTTTTCTTAAGAAGGTCATGGTTATAATTGAGAACAAAGTTTATCAACATTTATCCAGTTTAAAACCAAATACCAGTTTTAGATTATACACGGAATACCCCATTTTCAATGTAATGAACCAAATAAATGACAAGTACTATATGATTCAGGGATTATTAATCCGAGCATAGTTTTGGCCATGAACCATATACGAACATTTTTGACCTAACTCATCTTAACCCAAGTAACTTTTGGGCGAGTCACTTACCCACTCAATTATTGACTCAAACTATTTTGAACCGCCAAAAATTGACCCAAGCCGCCCATTTGACACCCCTAACCATAAGGAAGACAAACCTGAGTCCTGGAAAATTTAGCAGTGGTAAGATGAAAAGATGAGCTCAAATCATCACCCACAGATTCCGATCTTGAAATGCTTTCAGGCGATTCAGCTGGCAATAACTCAACAGTATCAACTTCCCATAAGATCCAATCTTGATGCCTATGAGGTATATCATGTGTAACTGAATTTCTCCAAGGTGGTAATCCACTATTTGCCCTTAAATAATTCCCATATCTAGTTTTCAGTTTCACTAAGGAACCTTCTTCTTTCATTGGTTCCCACTCAATTGATGAATCCAATTTATTGGGAAAACTTTGTATCACTTTTTGACCCGTTACACCAAACAGAAATTGTTCATCTGAGGCTGTTAAGTATTTTCCATAACAACTCTTTAATCGGACAACATTGTCGAATCCTTCAGGGAATTCAACACTCCATTTTGCACTCCTTGAAGATCCACTTCGATCTTGGTATACGGTTTCTTGATCAGGATCAGCTAATAAGAATTTCTCGTGGTGGCTCCTTAGCCTAACAGATTTAGCTTTCTGGAAATATTCCATCTCCGAATTCTGCAATGGATAAACAAAAATTGGGAATTTTTTTAAGAATCAGATATCCAAAAAAGAAATGATCTTTTTCATCTTGAGTGAGTATTTAGTGAAGAGAAGGATCCAGGTGGATAAATCAGTTTCTTGAGATGTGACAAGATCAGCAAATTGAGGAAGATAGTATGTTAAGGTGTGAAACAAATGTTATTAATGCACGTAAGATGTTGATTAATTGCGTAACGGGCAGATAGGAGGGTAGGTAATTAATATGCTGCCTCTGTAAAATCTTTGACTTTAGCATTAACTTTTTCCTTTTTATCATATTCATACTTATATCTTTTCATCTTACATCAAAGTCGCATGGCTCCTTTGATTTATGATACATCAAAATTTCCAAATTAATTAGAATCATATTCACTAAACTAAACAAAGAATGTTTACATTACATCACTATATAGAGTACTTTCTTTTTGGATTATGGATTCACCCTTATTATATACAAATGCATGTAGTAGCTAATTTAAAGACCCCCATTTGATCGTAAAATTTGGAAGCTTTTTCTCAAATTTTATTTTCAAAATATTTATTTATTTATTTATTTATAGATTTAATTATTTTGTGGCCTATTTTAAAAGCAAAATCTTCAAATCCCAAAAACAATTCTAGAGTGGGTTGTAATTTTTTTTCCAACTAAAATGTATGTCCAAATACAATATTAACTTTAAAAATTATTTTTTTAAAATTTTAATCAAATCTATATTTAAAAGCTAGCTAATAACTTGAGCATAGGGTAAAAAGAATTAGACCATAGTGTTTAGACTTTACATCCATTGATTAAAAATATATGGAATACTTTTCAAAACGAAAGCAAAAGATTGTTGTCTTACAAATGGTTCCGACTTCTGTCCTTCGTTGTTCCCAGATTGACATTTGACCACAAATCAAATATTTCTGTTAGGTGCAGGCTCTTACGTGATACATAATTTAAAAATCAACCCTTATAAAAATAGAAAGCTAAATCCTGGACCACTAAGTTGATCTGCTTCCGTGGAAATCCAGTGTCCAGAAAAGGCTCTTAACTCGCCGACAGACCTAGGGCCAATGTATTGTTCTTTTAAGCATTTTTTTCCTTTGTTAATCCCAAACTCAACTAAATTACAAAATAAATGCTAGCGTTTCAAAGACAGAGGAAAAAAAAAGCCCGGAACCTAAATAATAACTTTTATAACACAAAATATATTTTTAGTGCTTTTTAAAAAAAAAGTACTTTTCTATCTATTTCGCAGTATAAGACTGCGAATAACATTAACGGACGTTAAGGTAATTCGCAGTTCTATACTGCGAAATGCTTAAAAAATTAGTTTTTATGTAATTCACAGTTGTTTACTGCGAATGAGTGAAATAGGGCCCAACTATTTTCTGAACACCTAATTCGCAGTTGTGTACTACAAAATGTGTATTTCGCAGTATATAACTGCGAAATAGGCTCATTTTTGGGCCCACTTTTACTAACATAAAAATAATTCAAATTCATAATTCGTAGTCTAATAGTGCAAATTTCATTGAAAAATTGCACGCCCCAAGGTCGGACTTACCTTATTTTTAGGCGCTTCAATTTTATTAAAATTCATTCAACACTTAAACTTCAAACAAACGTTTATTCTCTCTTCTCCTTATCAATTAATTTTTTACAATGTCTGAAGTGCCAAAAATAAGGGTTTTATTGTATTGAGGTATTGGGGGGGGTGAGGTTGTTGTGGATAATAACTCTATGAGGTATAGCTCTCCTCCACAGTGTCATGTTAAATTGCCGCTTAATATGGAGTACGATACTTTGGTATCGTTGTTACGTAAAAAATGAATGAGCGGAGGCGTTCGGTTAGCTTCAAAGTAACCGGAAGATTTCCTTATTCAGTAACTCCGCATGGGTTTGCTTATTATTCTGAGTTTAACATCGAGTATGATGAAAGTCTTAGAGATTTTTTGCGGGTTCCGGACGAATATAGGGAGTACATTGTAATAAAATTATTAGAAATGTATGTGAAGGTGCAAGACCTTAGTAGTAATGCGGGTGTGCATACCAACGATAACCCCAATCACCGGGTGGTTATTTTTGAGCAGCATTAGCCGGACAGATTGGAGATGGAAGAGCTTGCCTTGATTTAAACTTGTCACCACAGGCGAATGAGCAGGCAGAAAATAATATTACTACTTCATATAATCAACAAGACGACTGGTAAACTTAATTTTAGCAAAATTGTTTTCTTCATGTTTTAATTGGATTTGTATTAAGAGTCAAAATTTTTATAGGGGGTACCATCCGGATTTGAATTTTACAAGTTATGACCACGCCCCTGGTTGAAATTTGCAAAACTCTGGAATATTGGACAATGGTGGTCCATCTGGTAGTTATCAACAACCTGAAAATATCCAGCATGAAACTTCAAGACAATACGATTTGTAAGTAAAGTGATATAGGGATATGTATAGTATTTTTCCTAAGTATTGGGTAACTTATATTTTTGTTTGTTTTCTGCAGTGAAAACGAGCTTCTTGAAGCTCCCGGACTAACACAGTTGCCCATAGACGATGTTTTTACTCGTGACTTAGCAGATGCGCAGAGTCAAGCGGATGATAGTGATTATGATAATAATGCGGATGAGTCGGGGGATGAGACACCCTTCCATGAGGAGGGTGATAATGAGGAGGAGGAAGTGAATGTGGAACCTGAGTTGACTAGGGGGCATGTTCCTCGACCTCCCGTTAGACCAAGAATGTTTGAGTCCCACGTGCCTTTTCATGAGAGAAATATTTCCTACCTTGATAATTTGCCAATCATGCCTAACGTTGATGCCTTCACAAGGGATGATGATGAATTACGATCGATGATGTGGGATGAATCTAGACCAGTTGTTCTTACAAAGGGCATGTATTTCCCTGACAAAGCTCGCCTAGTTAGGGTTGTAAAAATCTATAGTATAAGGGAGTGTCGTGAGATGACGGTAAGTGAGTCAACTACGAATAAATACAAGGCTATATGCCGTAGCTGGTTTATGGGTTGTCACTGGATGCTGCGTGCCACAAAGAAAAAATCAGGTTTGTGAAAAATTGGTAAATTTATTAGCGAGCATAGATGCGAAATGGACACATTCAATGAGAACCACTTCAACTTCGATGTTGACTTGATTTCCCTTGTCTTGGTTCCATTTTTGGAAGTGTCCATTAGATTCAAGATTAAAGTATGTATTACAGCCGTCCACCAGGAGTATGGTTGTACTATAACCAAAAGAAAGGCATATCTCGATCGCAAACATGCCTTTGAACTAATTTATGGCGACTGGGATAAGTCCTTTTCAAATCTGCCCAGGTACATGGCTTCACTGCAACACTTTAACCCCGGTACTATTGTTGAATGGAGGCGCGAGCGAAGTCCGGACAGACCGGAATATATATTCAACTATGTATTTTGGTCATTTAAACCAGCAATAGATGGTTTTGTGCATTGTCGTCCTGTAATTCCAATTAGTAATTAAATAACTCTATGTCACAATTATATGATATTAATAAGTCAAAAAAATATACATGCGCCTCGTGCCTCCCGGTGTACGGTTTGTAGCGGCCGTCAAGTACGTGGATAGGGTTTCCGACCAACAATCGGGCATGACGTCGATACCACCCATCATAGAGATGAATAGACAACTCCTCGAAAATTGTAAGTGGTAGCGGGATGCGCTTAGCTCGCTCCTCCCAATACACTCTCTGCTGCTATAGCCACCCAACATACTATCGGTTCATGTTCGAATGGTCGTCCTGCTGATAGTGAGTAGGCTCCCATCCGGGCTCCCTCGGTATCGGCTGAGGACGACCAAACTCTCGTAGCACACGCTTCGTCGCATGATACTCAACAAAATCCCAAAATATCAACGGGACAGAGGTGCTCCAAATTAACCGGTCTACTGAGCAGATAGCCGGTAGGTGGGCAAGCAAGTCATTGATATATGGTGTCCAGATAAACTACAAGCAGTAACAAAAAAATGAGTATGCAAAATATAACTAGATTTAAAACAACCAACTTTAGGTACATATTTACTTGTCCATCCACCAACATATCTAATACGTCCCTAATAAGGGGGAGATTATGGTGGCCATCCGCCCCTCGGTAGGTCCCCCGCCGGAGAATCCATCTAACAGCTAGTGGGAGAGGCGGATAGTCCTGTCCGGGTGGAAGTGCTGGTAGAGGTGGTTGCAATGGCATGATACGCTGCCACGCCCAAACCTAAGATCAAATGTTGATGTAAATTATGAGTCATTTCACAATATAGAATTTGGGGTTAATAAATAATGTATTCGGAAATATTTTGCACCTGAAGGAGTGGCAAAAAACCACAAATATAAATAGCTGGACCGACGCTCTCCCGGCACATGCTCCTATAGAGATAGGCCAAAACTATAGCTCCCCAGCTATAATGCTGCAACTCATCCAGATCCTCCAGACAGTGAGGTAAACGCATCATCATCTTGTTCCCCGAGGTGTCGGGAAACAAGACACACCCGAATAGCATGAGCAATGCCATCCAAGTGTAACGAATAATCCATAGCTCATCTATCTCGTGCATAATATCAGGATGCATGGCCACCATCAAATCTCTAATCTGTGATAATCGCACTCGACTGCCACCCCGGTCGCCTTCCGGTCGCAAACCAGTCATCTGCCCCATCATATCCACCAGCCGTGTCCGAGTCATGCCTCTCCACTAGTGGGGCAGTGTAAATGCGCGCCCCTCTACGCGCAGTCCGTATAACACCTGGACGTCTTGCAGCGTGATCGTAGCCTCTCCAGTAGGCAAGTGAAATGTATGCGTCTATGGTCGCCACCGCTCTATCAAGGACGTGATGAGCGACCAGTCAAGCTGCATCCGTCCAAGCTCAAAAATAGTATACAACCTTGTATGCTGTGGCATTTCTACTACACGCGGGTGGAGGGGATGCTCCGCTATATACTCCCATAGATCATCGGGCCTCCTGGGGCGGATAGTCTAAAGCGCTAGCTGGCCTTCCCAAACATAGGATGACTTATGGTCGCCCTGCAGTATTAATAACTGGTCCGACGCAGGTCCAGGGTGCGCAGGTGGAGGAAATGCCATGTCGTATACTATAAATTAAAAAAAATTAATTATTTAGGTTAGTATAATAAAATACATAATTAAGTATTATTTTTGAAAGCAGAGATAATAGTTGTGTAAAGGTTACAGGCTTGATTTTTGACGGCCGGTACTACCAAATAATTCTTAATTTCAATATTCTAATAATTTTATTAACTTAATAAATTAAATTAAGTATAATTTTACTAATTGGAGATAATAGTTGTTTAAAGGTTCCAGGCTTGATTTTTGACGCCCGGTACCACTAAATAATTCTTAATTATTATATTCTCAATTTCAATATTTTTATAATTTATTAACTTAAGAAATTAAATTAAGTATAATTTTACAAATTAGAGGTAATAATTGTGTAAAGGTTCCAGGATTGATTTTTGACGCCCGCTACCATAATTCTTAATTATTATAAATTTTAATATTTTTATAATTTTATTAACTTAATTAATTAAATTAAGTATAATTTTACAAATTGAAGATAATAGTTGTGTAAAGGTTCCAGGCTTGATTTTTGACGCTCGGTATCACCAAATAATTTGATTTATTTTGTTTAAATTAAATTTTTGCTTTATAAATTTGAGGCCCTATTCAAGGCTTAATACAACTCTATACACTAAAAGGCTCTACGCTAACATGATATACTAACATATTAAATTAATACGAACATGGTATATATCAACATGGTATATACTAACAAAATTAATACTAACATATACTAACATGTCAACAAACTAAATTACTACTAACATATACTAATAGGGTATATAAAATGTATAACATAAATAAAATTAACATGTAAACATAATATATGAGTTTCAACATAAAATAGATTGAAATACCTCGAATTAAAGGCTATGATAGTGATTTTTTTCTCCCAAACCGTATCCAAAGTTGCCTTCGTGTGGGGCCTACGTGTGCTACTCTTCAAGGGGACGGGTGGGATCGGAATTTTTTTTCTTTAAGAAAACGGGAGATAGAAGGGGGGGGGGGGAGGGGGGGACCGAAGAGAATTTTGTTTGTTAATGGTGGAACACGTTCTCGGGAAGAAGAAGGGTTCTATTTTAATAGGGTAATTCGCATTAAAGAACTGCGAATTGTAATTCGTAGGTCTTTACTCCAAAATGTCAGGGAAATTAAAAAAAGAAACTTTTTTAAGCATTTCGCAATATAGAACTGCGAATTACATCAACGGAAACTGCGAATTACCTTAACGTCCGTTAATGTAATTCGCAGTTTTATACTTTGAAATAGGTAGAAAAGTACTTTTTTTTTTAAAAAAAAAAACACTAAGAATATATTTTATATTATAAAATTCATCATTTAGGTTCCGGACTCAAAAAAAGAAAGGGAGGAAGGGGGAGGTGGGGGTTGTCACGTCTGTGTCGGCATATAATTAAATCACCAGATAATATATTCTTCAGAAAGGTGCCAAATTTTACAGGCTTTGGAATCTAAGTTTACGTTAGCAGCTATAATGGTTGATATAGGACATAATTAAATTGTTAAATAATTAATCAAAGAATAAACTATAAGATGAAAAAAAAAATTGTGTCTTATTATGTAATTTTTTGTACGGTGTAAAATATGTTTATATTTAATAACCGCATGAGAAAACGATACGTAGAACCGAAGATAGAAGACGGACGGGCTCGAAGACAATGATCTCGCTTGTCATCGGAGAGAATGATATTCATAAAGATAGAATAAGCGTATGTTACCCGATAGCATTCAATACAGAATATTCTATACAGTAAAGTGCATGGCATGCACGTTACAGAGATGGCATTCGCTACCCACTGTTGCACAATCTTCAATGGACCTCATAATTATCGTTTAAGAGGGGGCTAGATCTTAGGATGTAGAGGTTTTTAACTATAAATAGTGAGTTCTACTATCATTGTAAGAGTCAGAAACCTAAATGGCAAATTTTTGGACTTAAAATACGTTTCTATAGTTTAAAAAAATACTTTTATACCTAAAATGCGGTATTATACTGCGTTTTACTTTAATGGAATTTTAGTCATTAAAGTAAAGCACAGGATGATACTGCATTTTACAAGCGCAGTATTATATTGTGTTTTACATATTAAATTTAAAACCCTCCTTTTCTTCTCCACGATAGAACACTGGTTCCACCCCCTCAATTAAACTATTGCAACAGCGGTCCCCCCCCCCCCCGCCCCGATTCTAAAAAAAATTGGAGTGGACCGCACCTGTCCCACAAAAAATGAAAATTTTAGGTCCTTCATACAACCCAAGCCTTTGATTGTTGCGGTTTCCTCGTTTCGGGCTCAAAATTTTAATTTTTTGACTTTTCTAAAAATATATATCGAGGTATTTCAATTTAGTTTATGCCGAAGCTCGTATAAAAATGTATATTAGTTATCTTGAATGTGTTTTCACGTTGTTTTGTGTTTGTTTGCGATTAAATTTGTATTTTAGTTTATACAGATTAAATTATTAGTGTTTAAAAAAATAGTTAAAAGCTGAGAAATAACTTTTGTTAATAAAAATGCTCATAAATTTCTTTTACTGTTTTATATGTTGTTTCGTGAATGTTTATGTTATTAAAATACGTTTGTTATTTTTATTTAGTTTATATTATTTATTTTCTTAAAGAACAGTGCTCTTGTAGCGTAGTAAAACATAGAGTGTTATAACGCTCTAAAATATAAAGCCTTTTAGCGTAGTAAAATATAGAGCCTTTTAGCATAGTAAACTATAAAGCCTTTTAACATGGTAAAATATAGAGCCTTTTAGCGTAGAACCTCTGTAGTTTATATATCTATTAACTACAAACTCTATCCAATTACATTGCACTAAAATTAATTATTTAATTTATAAAACAAACACCCAGAACTAAAAAATTAATATATGTTGTCAAATTAATTATAACTCGTAGATATATACTCTGCCCAATTAAAAATTAATTATTTAATTTATAAAACTAACAAATTCAAAAAATATCAAAATTGACACTCATAAGAATTCAGGATAGCTTTGTGCTACTGGGCCTCAAATATCGAGCCTGAAACACATAGATGTATACTCTGTCCAATTAAATAATTAAGAGAATTTTTTATAAAAATTATCTTTAAGTGGTAATTAGCTATCTATAGATACTATTTTGCAATACTACTGATTGTAGATATATTTTTTGTTATTATAAGATGTATTAGATGTATTTAAGCGACTGTATTCATGAATATAATAGCAAAAATAGGCATGAATCAGGGAAATCTAGCTAATCAGTTGTTTTATTCGACTGTATTCATGGCGTGAAACATGAGATTTGTGATGACCCGGGCGGTCGTCTTAAGAATTAACGTCCCGATACCCTATTAACTAATTTTTCCAAGTTTAGTTCTGCTAATTTGATTTGCTAGGATGTTTGGTTTTGAGTTTCAGAGAGTTTTGGGACACTTAGTCCCTAAATGAGAGCTTAGTTAACTGTAGTCGTCATAGTGTGAAGATGGTCTCATAATGGAAAGTCGATGCTTTTGTTAGCTTTGTTGGGTGATTTCAGGGTTAGGAGCGCGTTCGAATTGTGTTTTGAAGGTCCGTAGCTAAATTAAGCTTGAAATTCTGAAAGTTGAATTTTTGAAGTTTACTATTCGATAGTGAGATTTTGATTCGAGGGTTGGAATGGAATTCTATAAGTTGGAGTAGCTCCATAGTGTTGAATGTGACGTGTGTGCAAAATTTCAGGTCATTCGGGCGATGTTTGATAGACTTTTTGATCGAAAATGTATTTTGAGGAAATTTTAAGTTCTTAGGCTTAAATCCTTGATTAATTAGAGGCTTTGATGTTGTTTTAGGTATTTTAAGGACTGGTACATGTTTGAATAAGGTATTAGGTGATGTTTGTTCTTTTGGTTGAGGTCCCGGGGGCTTCGGGGTGATTTCAGACAGTTAATAGGAAGTCGAGGAATGTTGTAGTTGCTGTGTTCTTACTGCTTCTGGTATTTCTGCACATGCGGTTTGGGGACTACAGGTGTAATGCCGTAGAAGTGTCTAAGTGGCCGTAGAAGCGGAAATTGGCTATCTCCTCAGGAACCGCAGATGCGGTGAAGGGTTCACAGAAGCGGAACCGCTCCTGTGGTTAATGTTTTGCAGATGCGTAAACTGGGTGTTAAGTGAATGTCGCAGGTGTGACCTTTGGACCGAAAAAATGGGACCGCAGATGTCACGACCCGGATTTCCCACCATCGGGAGTCATGATGGCGCCTACTGGTGGAAGCTAGGCAAGACAACTATTACTTACATTTTTATTACTTACCAAACTCTTCTTAAGTCTTTAAATTAAAAACATATAATTACAGCGGAATAATTAAACTTAGCGGAAGACTTAGTCAATTTTATCAAATATGATACAGAAACCCAAACATGATACACTACCCAAGACTTGGTGGAGGGATTATTATCTATCCAGGCCAGCGAGATCATCATCTTTGACTTGGGGGCAATTTGCAGAACTGTTCTTGGAAAAGTTCCTTCCAGCAACTCAGCGGGAGGCTCTGCGCAGACAATTTGAGCGTCTTCATCAGGGTTCTATGTCTGTCACACAGTACGAGACTAGGTTCGTGGACCTGGCTCGTCATGCTATTATCATACTTCCCACAGATCGGGAAAGGGTGAGAAGGTTTATTGATGGCTTGAATCAGCCAATTCGACTACAGATGACTTTTGGGGGCAGGAACTGAAATCACTTTTCAGGAGGCGACTAATGCAGCCCACCGGATCGAGATGGCGCTGTCACAGGGAGCAGGTCGTGGATCAGATAAGAGGCCCCGTAATTCGGGTAGATTCAGTGGTACCTCGTCGGAAGGTAGAGATTCTCATGATAGAGGCCATCCTCCTAGGCCTTATCAGTCAGCTCTTCTGGTTTCTCATGATGCTTCTGGTGATCATAATTCTCAGCCACACTACTCTGATCAGCAGCCTATCAGTGCACCACCACTTCGCTATTTTTAGCAGCCGAGGGCTTGTTTTATGTGTGGTGATCTTAGGCACATTGCAAAGTATTGCCCTCGAGCTTCTGACAGATCTCAGCAGCAGGGTTCTCGTGCCATAGTTCAGGCCCCAGTTCCCCCACAGCCTGCCCAGCCAGCTAGAGGCGGAGGTAGAGGACATAGAGGTGGAGGTAGAGGTCATAGAGGTGGAGCTCAGACCGATAGAGGTAGAGACCAGCCAACAGCTGATCGTCCTAGAGATACTGCTCAGGGTTGTGGGGCACAGCAAAGTTATGCACTTCCCGCCAGACCAGAGGCTGAGTCTTCTGATGCCGTCATTACATGTATTATTTTGGCTTGTGATAGAAAGGCATCAACATTATTTGACCCCGTGTCTACATATTCGTACGTGTCCTCCTATTTTGCACCGTACTTGATTCAGCCTAGTGATGCACTGGGTGTTCCTGTGCATGTGTCTACACTAGTAGGCAATTCTATTATGGTTGATCGAGTTCATCGGTCATGTATTATAGTAATTGAGGGTCTCGAGACCCGTGCTGATTTATTGCTCCTAAATATGGCGGACTTTGATATTATATTAGGCATGGACTGGCTATCTCCATATCATGCTATTTTAGATTGCCATGCCAAGATTGTGACTTTAGCTCTGCCGAATTTGCCTTGTATAGAGTGGAAAAGAATTTCAGGTCATACTAGTCGCAATGTTATTTCTTATGTTAAGGCTCAGCGTATGGTTGGGAAGGGATGCTTGGCTTATTTGGCCTATGTCCGTGATTCCAGTGCTGAGGTTCCTTCTATTGACTCTGTGCCTGTGGTTCGCGAATTTCCTGAAGTATTTCCTTCAGACTTTCCAGGTATGCCGCCCGATAGGGACATTGATTTTTGCATTGATTTGGCTCCAGGCACTCAGCCCATTTCCATTCCCCCATATCGTATGGCTCCGCCGGAGTTAAAAGAATTGAAGGAACAGTTGCAGGATTTACTTGAAAAGGGTTTCATTAGACCTAGTGTTTCGCCGTGGGGTGCACCAGTATTATTTGTAAAGATGAAAGATGGTTCGATAAGAATGTGCATTGACTATCGACAGTTAAACAAGGTGACTATCAAAAATAAATATCCACTTCCACGAATTGATGATTTATTTGACCAACTTCAGGGTACCAAGGTATTTTCGAAGATAGATTTGAGATCTGGCTGTCACCAGCTGAAGATTAGGGCACCTGATGTCCCTAAGACAGCGTTTCGCACTCGGTACGGACATTATGAATTTCTAGTCATGTCTTTTGGGTTGACAAATGCCCCAGCAGCTTTTATGGAATTGATGAATCGGGTGTTCCGGCCTTATTTAGACTTGTTTGTAATAGTCTTCATCGATGACATATTAATATATTCCCGCAGTCAGGAGGAGCATGCGCAACATCTCAGAGTGGCCTTACAGACTCTGAGAGATAGCCAACTATATGCAAAATTTTCAAAGTGTGAAATTTGGCTAAGTTCAGTTGCATTCCTAGGTCATATTGTGACGGCAGCAGGTATTCAGGTTGATCCGATGAAGATTGAGGCAGTCAAGAACCGACCTATACCGACATCAGCCACAGAGATTCGGAGTTTCTTGGGATTATCGGGTTATTATCGCCGATTCATAGAGGGGTTTTCATCTATTGCAACCCCACTGACCAGATTGGCACAGAAAGGTGTTCAATTTGAATGGTCCGATGGATGTGAGGCGAGCTTTCAAAAGCTCAAGACAGCCTTGACCTCAGCACCGGTATTGGTTTTACCCACAGGTACGAGACCTTATACTGTTTATTGTGATGCTTCCCGTATTGGGCTTGGTGCAGTGTTAATGCAGGATGGCAAGGTTATTGCCTATGCTTCAAGGCAGTTGAAGATTCATGAAAAGAACTATCCAGTGCATGATCTAGAATTAGCGGTGATTATTCACGCATTGAAGATCTGGAGGCATTATTTGTATGGCGTAGCATGTGAAGTATACACCGATCATAAGAGTCTTCAGTATTTGTTTAAGCAGAAAGATTTGAATTTGAGGCAGAGAAGGTGGCTAGAATTGCTAAAAGATTATGATGTCACCATTTTATATCATCCGGGAAAAGCAATCGTGGTGGCCGACACTTTGAGTAGGAAGTCATCCAGTATAGGAAGTCTTGCTTATATTCCAGTCAACCAGAGACCACTTGCTTTGGATGTTCAGTCCTTGGTCAACCGATTTGTGAGGTTGGATATTTCTGAGCCTAGTCGAGTACTAGCTTGCACGATCACTCGCTCTTCATTATTGGAGCATATCCACAATCAACAATATAATGATTCTTATTTTTGTGACCTTAGAGATACGGTTCAGCGAGGAGGTGCTAAACAGGTCACCTTAGATGCTGATGGGATCCTAAGGATGCAAGGGTGCATTTGTGTGCCAAATGTTGATGGGCTTAGAGAATTGATTCTAGAAGAAGCTCACAGTTCGCGGTATTCTATTCATCCAGGCGCAGCAAAAATGTATTAAGATTTGCATCAACATTATTAGTGGCACAGAATGAAAAAGGATATTGTGGCATATGTGGAACGGTGCCTTAATTGTCAGCAGGTTAAGTATGAACATCAGAGACCTGGCGGTTTATTTCAGATAATTGAACTTCCTGAATGGAAGTGGGAGCGAATCACGATGGATTTCATTTCTGGACTTCCGATGACTCGGAAAAAGTTTGATGCTGTTTGGGTGATTGTTGATAGGCTGACCAAGTCAGCTCATTTTGTTCCTATTGCCACTACCTATTCATCCGAGAGGTTAGCTGGGATTTATATTGGGGAGATCGTTCGCCTTCATGGCGTGCCAATCTCTATTATTTTAGCTCGAGGTGCACAATTTACCTCACATTTCTGGAAGGTGGTTCAACGAGAGTTGGGCACGCAAGTTCAGCTAAGTACAGCCTTTCATCCCCAGACGGATGGTCAGTCCGAGAGGACTATTCAGATATTGGAAGATATGCTTCGGCGTGTGTTATTGATTTTGGAGGTTCGTGGGATCAATTCCTACCTTTGGCATAGTTTGCTTATAATAATAGTTATCAATCGAGCATCCAGATGGCTCCTTATGAAGCCTTGTATGGTAGGCGGTGTCGTTCTCCGGTTGGATGGTTTGAACCGAGAGAAGCTCGGTTATTGGGCACGGATTTAGTTCATGAGACCTTAGATAAAGTCAAGATTATTCAAGAAAGGCTTCGCACAGCTCAGTCCAGGCAAAAGAGCTATGCAGATCGCAAGGTTAGAGATATAGCTTTCATGGTAGGGAAGCGAGTATTGCTCCGAGTATCGCCTATGAAGGGCGTGATGAGATTTGGAAAGAAGGGCAAACTTAGCCCTAGATTTATTGGCCCATTCGAGATTCTTGGTCGTGTGGGAGAGGTGGCATATAAACTTGCCTTGCCACCTAGCTTATCAGCTGTACATCCAATGTTTCATGTGTCCATGCTTCGAAAATATCACGGCGATCCGTCGCACGTGTTAGATTTCAGCACTGTCCAATTGGACAAAGATCTGTCCTATGAGGAGGAGCCGGTAGCTATTCTAGATCGGCAGGTTCGATAGTTGAGGTTGAAGAGTTTTCCTTCTGTGCAAGTTCAGTGGATGGGTCAGCCTCCTGAGGCAACGACCTGGGAGTCCGAGTCTAACATGCGGAGCCGATATCCTCATCTATTCCATGACTCAGGTACTTTTTTCTTTTGTCCGTTCGAGGACGAACGGTTGTTTTAGAGGTGGAGAATGTGACGACCCAAAGGGTCATCACTTATTTTATTAATCATTTCGAGCTTCTGAGGTCCTGAAAAGCTCATTTATAGTTGCCTCGATTTGCGTGTGCAGTTCGGGCGCGAAACTAAAAAATTCTTATGTGAGAATTTTGATATTAATATTGATATGGTTGACTTTGGTCAACATTTTCAGTAAACGGACCCGGACCCGTGATTTGACAGTCTCAGAAAATCCGTAAAAAATATGAAACTTGGGCGTATGCCCGGAATTGAAATCCGAGGCTTAGAACCCCGGTAAAAGAATTTTTCTGTTAAATTGTTTTCCGAAAATGTTTAAGGAAAATGAAACTGAAATTTGATTAAAAAGTAATGGTATCGGGCTCGTATTTTGGTTCCGACGAATGGTATAGGTCCTGTAAAGTTTGGTTGAAAACGGACGTCGTTTGACGTGTTTCGGCTTTAAATTGGAAATTTTGGGAGTTATGAAATTTTGAATAAAATCTTGAGTTTTAAGGCTCAAATCATTGATTTTGATGTTATTTTGGCGATTTGATTGCGCGAGCAAGTTCGTATGATGTTTTTAAGTCGGTGTGCATATTTTGTTTGGAGCCCCGAGGGCTCGGGTGAACTTTGGATAGGCCACGAGATCAATTTTTCATGTTAGAAAGTTGCTGTCAGCACATGATCTGCAGAGTTCGCAAATGCGAACAAATGTTAGCATATGCGAAGTCGCAAATGCGAACAAAAGTTCGCAAATGCGAAGTCGCAAATGCGAACAAAAGTTCGCAAATGCGAACTTCCCATATGTTGCCTGTGTTCGCAAATGCGAACAAAAGTTCGCAAATGCAAACTTCCCAGTTTGTCTTGGCTTCGCAAATGCGAACAAAAGTTCGCAAATGCGAACTTCCCAGCCTTAGCTTATTTTTCAAACTCCGAAAATTGGTCGGGGTTCGCAATTGCGAACACAGAGACCTGTAAATCACGATTTACAGCTTCATTTTTCATATTTCACAACCCAAAACATCCATTGGCGTTTTTTCACGAACTCCCTCTTCTCCAAATCATTGGTAAGTCAACTTTTACTCAATTTCTTCAAACTTTAACATCATCTATCATATTTTCATCTTCAATTTAAGGTTTTTCATGGGTAAAAATGGGGGATTTGGGTAGAACTTAGGTTTTCATAAAAATTGGGATTTTGACCTTAATTGGAGGTCCGATTTGAGGAAAAATTATATATTTTAACTCATGGATGATTGGGTAAATTTATTTTGGTTCGAAACTCGGGTTTCGATCATGTGGGCCCGGGGTTGATTTTTACTATTTCGGGCAGAATGTTGAAAAACTTATATTTAGCCATGTGAACTAGTTTGTTAAGTAGAATTGATGATATTAAGTCAATTGTGTATAGATACGATTGGATTGGTGTCAAATCGGAAAGGAAAAGTCATTGCTACGGATTGAGTTATTCGTAAACATTTGAGGTAAGTGTTTGTTCTATCCTAGCTTGAAGGAATAGGAATTTAGTTATGTACGAATTGTTGATTAAGAGTTATTGGTGTCACACCAGTAACAAAGATAAATTGTTGATTTATTATCAATTATTGGTTCAAAACCGGTAATTATAAATATTGTTGAAGCAAAGATTATTGGTTCAAACCGGTAATACTTTTATACACTTACTGTGGATCAGGGATTATTGGTTAAATACCGATAATATATATATTAATGAATTGGGATCGTGTGGCGCGCCGACCACTTATATATTAATGAACTGGGATCGTGTGGCGCGCCGACCACTTATATATAAGAAATGGGATCGTGTGGCACGCCGACCACAAAGTGATTTAAATCTTGGCATTGGCCATAGTTGCCGGTAGTCTATTGATACATTTGGGAGCGGGTGGTACGTCTACCACAAGGTATAACTTATTGATACATTTGGGAGCGGGTGGTACGCCTACCCCAAGGTATAACTTATTGTTACATTTGGGAGCGGGTGGTACGCCTACCACAAGATATGAAATGAAAAATGAATTGAGACATGAAAGTAAGTTTTGTTTCGTTGACTAGATTACTCTGGATATTATGAGTTATTGACTGTTATTTCAGAACAGATTCTTTCCTTATAAACGTTCGATAACGTTTACTGCTGTTGTATATGTATATATATTTCAATTGTACAGATTTATGTGAGTGACTGGCCTTAGTCTCGTCACTGCTTCGCCGGGATAGGCCAGGCACTTACCATCACATGGGGTCGGTTATGCTGATACTACACTCTGCGCTCTTTTTGCGCAGATAGAAGTTACGGACAACGGCAGTGGCAGTAGCACGATTGTGGATATTCCGACTACTGAGACTACGAGGTAGCCTTGCAGGCGTCCGTAGGACCCGTTGTCTCTTCTATCTATGTATTTCATTTGTTATATCATGTATTCAAGATAAACAGCTTATATTTCTTTCAAACAATTGTATGTATTATTCTTAGAAGTTCGTGAGTATTGTGACACCAGTCTTGGGTAGTGTATCATGTTTGGGTTTCCGCTAAGTTTAATTATTCCGCTGTAATTATATGTTTTTAATTTAAAGTCTTAAGAAGAGTTTGGTAACTAATAAAAATGTAAGTAATAGTTGGCTTGCCTAGCTTCCACTAGTAGGCGCCATCATGACTCCCGATGGTGGAAAATCCGGGTCGTGACAGCAGATGTGGTCTTAGGGCCACAAATGCAGGGATAGCTACGCATAGCATATAAATAGTTTCCTTCGCGAATTTGAGAGATTCTTTCACCATTTTCATCCGGATTTGAAGCGTTTGAGAGAGATTTTTTAGGAAAATAAAGGGAAGTCGGTTGGAGGTAACATTCTTGACTTCATAACTTATTTTTATGTGATTAAAGACCTAATTAGTGGTGTGAAATTTGGAAAAAATGGGTAACTAGGGCTTAAGTTTAAGAGGAGTTTAAATGAGGATTTGAGGGGTCAATTGGACTCTGATTTCAGTGTTCTTATTATATATAGACTCATGAGAGTACGAGGTTTTTGAGTACTTATGGCAAAAACATGGTGTCGGGTTGATTTTAAGTTGGTTCGAGGTAAGTGGCTTGTTCCTTGCCCCTTAGGTTCGATATATTTTGTTAATTGAAATACCTTGTACGTGAGGTGACAACTGCGTACTTGTGCAAATTGTTGGAAATATGGGTCTTTAAGTACTTATTAGTATGTTCTCCTACTTTTTATTACTTGTACTATTAATCTTATTGTTATCTTAGGAAACCATGTCTAAGTGATTTAATTGCTTTAATTGTTCAATTTGTTTACCTAAACTCTGCGCAACATACTAGGCTAGAATTATTTGTTTCTTTAATATGAAATTTTACTTCTCCGAATATTTTGTTACTGCTGTTGTGTATTTACATTGGGACTATGGATGCGGGATTTCGGTAGCTCCCCCTTGTCTGTCTACTTTGCGACTACCTGGTAAATTCCTGGTAGACCCCCTACACATTTACTTTGAGACTATGATTTAAATTCATGGTAGATCTCCCTGCACAGTTATATGGAACTATGAAAATGCACTCGGTATTTCTCACTGTTGCACTTAATTATACTGTTTTATTTTCTTTCATGGTTTGTTTATCTCTGTTTTGGTCATCGTTGTTCTTTCAATTATATGCTATTTCTCACGGTTGCACTTAATTATACTGTTTTATTTCACACTGTTAACCCTTATATTTTATTTAATCTCAGTAGGGCCCTGACCTTCCTCGTTACCACCAGATCAAGGTTAGACTTGGCACTTACTGAGTACCGTTGTGGTATATTTATGCACATAGTTTTCATGTGTAGATCCAGGTACTTCTACTCAGGCTTACCAACCTTAAGAGAGGCGTCAGTTTTAGAGACTTTGAGGTACATCTGCTACCTCCGCAGACTGAGGAATTCCTTTCTATTCTAGCTGTTAAACATTGCCCTTCTGTATTTTTCTTTCTTGTTCGATACTCTGGAGTTAGACTATTAGATATTCCAAAGGCTTGTGTTCCCGTGAGTTTTTGGATTTTGGGATAGTGTATTTGGTTGAGAATGTATTCCCATTCAGTTATGTTTATTTATAACTCTCTTCTCATTATTTGGTTCCATTAATGAGAATGGATTTTAATGCAAAATGTCTCTACTTCCTTTCCTTCTATTTATATTTCCATCAACTGTCAAAAAGAACAAACTAGTACTAGTCCACTTGATAATTTTTCAAAAAAAAAAAAAAAACCCCACAATCGTTTTTAGGAGGGAATGAAATAATAAGAATGTAACAGTAGTGGTGTTGAATATTTTTCCTTGACCAAAGTCTTTGGTCTGACTAAATATATAGGTAAAATGTGGACATATATAGAATCTGAAAAGTAGATCTACTTAATATCAAATAAGTAAACTTACTAAAGACTTGGAATTTGTATGGAAGGTGATAGTAAGTGGTATTGTTCTAAAGATGGAGAAAGTGAAGTTGGATAAGATTCCGAATAAAATAAGGTGAGATTTTGTGATAGAAATGGGCTGAGTGCCCAGAACCAAATCATTGCAAAATTCAATATCTCTATTAGGCACATACCCGGCAAGTCTGAAGGAAATACCTCAAGAAACTCCCAGACAACGGGCACAAGAAGGGACCTCAGCACTGGAATCGCGAACATAAGCCAAATAGGCCAAATACCCCTTTTCGACCATACGTCGAGCCTTCATATAAGAGATAACATTACGGGTAGAATGACCAAGAGTCACTCTCCATTCTAAATGAGGTAAACCCTGTAAGGCTAAGGTTACAGTCTTGCCATTGACAAACCAAGATAGCGTAGTAAGGTGATAATATAACATCGAAATCAACCATGTCCAGAAGTAACAAATCTACACAAGTCTCAAGATCACCAATCACCAAAATACAAGAACGATGGACTCGATCTACCATAATAGAATCACCCACCGGTATAGACACATATACAGGGACATTCAATGATACATTAGGCATAACCATATACGGTGTAAAATAAGATGACACATAGGGGTAGGTAGACCCTGGATCAAATAAAACTGAAGCATCTCTACTATAAACTAGAACATTACCTATGATAACTGCATCAGAAGCCTCAGCCTCAGGCTTATCTAGAATAGCATAACATCGGGGCTGGGCCCACCACCCTGGATTACCTCTTTAGGACGGCCTGGAGCTGGCTGGCCTCTACCTCTAGCGGTCTGAGCTCCACCTCTAGCACTTGCCTCTACCTCAACCTCTAGCTGGCAGGGTGGCCTGTTGAACACCTGGTGCCTGAACCATAGCACGGGAACCTACTTCTATGACTGAATACCCACTAATATTGTACAAGCCCTCTTAATATGACCATACTCACCACACTCATAGCATCCACCCGAGTACTACGGTTGAGGAAACTGAGACTGACCTTGGCGACATAAATGACCACTCCAAAAACTCTAGAATGGTGGTGCACTGATAAGAGCTGGTGGTACACTGTAGGACTGATGATCAGAATGTTGCATCTGATAACCACAGCCACCTAAAGTGCCATGAGAACCTAGAGTATGGAGTGAAAGGGCTTAGGAGGATGGCCTCTACCATACAAATTCCTACCTCCAGATGAGGTACTACTGAATCTGCCTGAATAATGGGGCCTCTTGTCTGTCCCATGACCACCCTCATGTGATAGTACCACCTCAACTCTCCGGGCCATATTGGCTGCCTCTTCGAAGTATATCTCACTCCTAGTCTCTCTAGCCATCTAGAGACGAATCAACTGAATAAGTCCATCAATAAACCGTCTCACTCTCTCCCTTTCAGTAGGAAGTATGATAAGAGCATGTCGAGCTAAATCAATGAATCTGGTCTCGTACTGAGTGACAGTTATGGAACCATGCTAGAGGCGCTCAAACTACCTCCGATAGGCCTCTCTCTGTATGATATGGAGAAACTTCTCCAGAAATAGCTGCGTAAACTGCTCCCAGGTTAAGGTAGACGATTGTGCTGGTCTAGCTAAGCAATAAACCCTCCACCAAGTCTTGGCAGATCCAGACAAGCAAAATGTGGCAAAATCGATCCCGTTGGTCTCAACTATCCCCATGTTCCAAAGAACCTCGTGAAAGCTATCCAGATAATCTTGGGGATCCTCAATAGATGCACCACTAAATATAGTAGTGAAGATCTTGGTGAACTTTTCCAATCTCTACAAAGCATCGGCAGACATGGCTGCACCATCGGTGGTCTGAGATACCACACCCGGCTGAACTGCTCCAATTGGCTGAGGCACTAGAGTCTGAAATTGGGGATCTACCTACTCCAGAGTGCGAGTAGTAGGAGTATGGGCTCCTCCTCCAGCTTGAGAGACGGCTGGTGCTACAAGAAGTAAACCTGCTCTAGTGACACTCTCTATAAGGCCCACTAGACGTACCAGAGCATCCTAAAGTACTAGGGTGGCAATAAACCCCTTTGGGACCTGAGTTGGGCCCACCGGAACTACTAGGGCCAGAACCTCATCATCAAAGTCAACTTGAGGCTCCGCTACGGGTGCTGCTACTCTGGGCTGAGCTCTGTCCCGGCCCCTGCCTCTAACACGTCATTGACCTCGCCCTCTACCCCTCGTGGGAGTTGCTGCTAGGGGCTCAGGCTGTTGATCAGTAGATGAGGAAGCACATGCTCTCGCCATCTGTAAAAGAACAGAGTAGAAATTCAATTATCATTGAGAAACCAAACCGCATGATAAGAAACAACAAATATGAAGTTTTCCCTAACTTTGTAGCCTTTGAGGGATAAATACAGACATCACTGTACCGATCCTTCAGACTCTACTAAGCTTGTCCGTGAATTGTGAGACCTATATAACCTAGTGCTATGATACCAACTTGTCACGACCCGGATTTCCCACCCTCAGGAGTCGTGATGGCGCCTACTCGTAGAAGCTAGGCATGCCACAAAATTTAGAAATTTTAACTCTTCCATTTTAATCCTTTTTAACAAAGGTAATAACAAGTGATCAACATTTAAATAATAGCAAAAGATGAAATTAAGCGAAAGTCTTTGACTAATATAATACCAAAATAAATATGAAAATGCCAACATGTATCTTTACCCAGAAATCGATGTCACAATATTCACAGACTATCTATGATTACTACATACAAATGTGTGAAGAAAAGGAATACAGTCTATCTCGGATAAAAATTTAAATAGGACATATGAATAGATAGAAGAGACGGCGGGCCTGCGAACGCCTACAAGATTACCTCGGGCTCTCTAACTGAACTAAAGGCTGGCTCCCTAAATGCTACTCCCCAAATGCATCAGCACAACTGACCTCATGTGCTGGTAAGTGTCTGGCCTAACCCCGACGAGGCTAGGACCAGACTACAGATAAACCTGTGCAGTTATGTAAAATATAGCGAAAAATAACATAAATAAAAGTTTAAATGGGAGGGGGTACATGCTATTGTCACGACCCAAACCCCGGTCGTGATGGCGCCCAACACAATGCTAGGCAAGCCCGACCATATTATCCCTTAAACCAGTCAGTTATTAATTCTAATTAATCAAGTTAACTTAATCTGCAAGTGATCATATCAAAATGACAAACGAAATAGTAAAGCATACAAAATACGGTCCCAACCAAATCGTGGTGTCACAAGACTGAGTCTCTACAGAATAAACATCCCAGTACAAACAAGTCTCTACAAGATGAAAATGACAGAATGATAAAGAAGGAGAAAATAGGTTCTGCGGACGCCAGCAGCTACCTCGTAGTCTCCGCAAAAGTAGATAGGGATCAGCAGCTACAACAACTCAACTGCTCTCGGGCACCTGTGAATCTGCATAAAAAGTGCAGGGGAGTGGGGTGAGTATATTTCAACTCAGTAAGTAATAATAATAAACAACAACTGAAAGTAAGAACTCCTGTGCTATCACTACATAGTTCTAAGGCAACCCCCATAGGTAAGTCATCACTATAATGAGTACTCTGATCTCCAGTCCACATCTATCTCAACTAGATCCCACACTGACCAAATCCTCACTCGTACCACTACGGTGTAAAACCATCTCAATATACGAAGATATATACATATGTCTATATTGTATAAGTATTTAAGTAAGTATAAGTATATGAATAAGTATAATGCTGCGGCGTGCAGCCCGCTCCAATACATATACCGCTGCGGTGCGCAGCCCATTCCATTTAACGTCGACGGCGCTCACTGGGGATATATACAGACTCCGGAGGGGCTCCTACAGCCCAAGCGCAATAATACTGCGGCGTGCAGTCCGATCCAACATATATATACTGCAGCGGCGTGCAGCCCGATCCAATATTATATACTGTTGTGGCGTGCAGCCCGATCCAATATATATACTGCTGCGGCGTGCAGCTCGATCCAATATATATACTGCTGCAGCGTGCATCCCGATCCAATATATATACTGATGCGACGTGCAGCCCGATCCAATAAAGGCATATATATATATATATAATATCTCAAAGCGGGTCCTCGACCCTGTCCCAATTAGTATGGGATTGGCCTTTCAGGCCCACTCAGCTAATATGAGGGAATTTCCACCCTAAGTAATCTATCTCTCACAGTACACATTTAGTACTGGCTCTTAATAGTCTATTCGGCTAGTTTTACGGCTGAGTGTAAGTTTCCAACATGATATAAGGGTCACCTAGCTCTACAGGTTCCCTAATGCTCTACAGATCGGCACAAGGCCCCAAACATGGCTAACAGCCCAATTACACAGTTATAATCTCATTATCAGTCATAATACACAGTCTACTATAAGCCGGGAAGGACTAAGTCCAAGTCCCCAATCATAATGTCACCACACCCATCTCAAGACGTGTGTTTCATCTCAACATAGCACTGTGAAGTGCTAGTACGGGGTTTCAAACCCTCAGTACATTATTTACTATCACCACTCACCTTGAACCGGTAGAAGCCTCAGTCCGCCTTGCGCTTACCACGCAAATCAATCTCCTCGGATGCCAAATCTGCTCAAAATCAATGATAATACATCAACATATGCCCAATTCATGCAACCCATTTGAAATAACCCAAATTGCATCAAAACCCATAAAGTTGTCAAAATCCGACTTTTGATGCGCTTCTCGAAAAATTTCAAAAGTTACATATTCGGAACCCTCGTCTCAATACGAGTCTATGCATATAAAATTTACCAAATTTGGACTCCATTTGCCCACTCAAATCGGTATTTTTCTACAATTCTAGGCCTAAGGCTAAAACCCACCTTTAATCTTCCATTTTCATAGAAATACTCAATGATTTCATGATAAAAGCGCGTAATTAAGCCACAAAACTTACCTCCGGCAATATCCCGATGATTCCCCAGCTATTTCCCATCACTTCCTTTCTCTAGGCTCAACAATGGGGGTTTTTGTTAATGAACCCGTATAGGAAATGTTCTGTAATTAAAGAATCTGCCAGGCCTAATTACTCTACGCGATCGCAGCAATGGGATCGCGATCGCGATGCACAATTCTTGGCTGCCAATTCTTTCTCTATGCGATCGCGTGGTCTTGGACGTGATCGCAGCGACCAACTTAGCGACCCTACGTGATCGCAATGCTGCGAACGCGATCGCACTGCACGCAAGTTCGACTCTACGCGATCGCATCAACTCTTCCGCGATCGCGATGCTCACCCTTACGCGGGCGCATCACTCATCCCGTGATCGCGAAGAACAATTTTTTGGCCTCACTCCGATACACTACGCGATCGCGTGGCAATGGCCGCGATCGCAGAGAACAAATAACCTGCAATTTTATTGCAGCAATTCCAGCAATTCCTTTGGCTCAAAATGGTCCGTTTTGACCCCCAAATTCATCCCGAGGCCCCCGGGACCCCAACGAAAACCACCAACATACGCCATAACTAGATGAAACTTGTTCCAATCATAAAAACGCGCCCTCAAACACGGAAAACATCGAATCCAAGCAAATTCAAGCCTAAGTTTTCATTCAAACTTCCGAAACCGACATTCAATCAAAAACCCGACCAAACGACGTCTGAATGACTTGAAAATTTGCGGACATATCCAAAATCACATGACGAAGCTACAAGAATTGTCAGAATTCCATTCCGAGCCCCGGATCAAAATCTCACCTACCATTCGAATTTCACCAAAATTCAACCTTGGCCAATTCAAGCCTATTTCTACACCGGACCTCCAAATTCAATTCCGATCGCTCCCCTAAGTCACAAATCACCTCCCGGAACTACCTGAATCATCAGAACCCGATTCCGAGCCCTCTAACTAAATAGTCAACTCTAGGTTGACTTTTCATATTCAAGTTTCCTTCAAAAAGGCTATATGTCTCATTTTCAATCCAATTCACTCCTAACTCACCCGATAGACTCTAACACTGATATAAAAACATTAATACATATGATTACAACATAATGGGGTGGTAATTCCCGTGACGACGGGCCGGGTCGTCACAATTCTTGGCATTCCAATTCTTCCTCTACGCGATCGCGTGGTCCTGGACACGATCGCAGCGACCAAATTAGCGACCCTACACGATCGCAATGCTGTGAACGCGATCACACTGCACGCAAGTTCGACTCTACGCGATCGCATCAACTCTTCCGCGATCGCGATGCACAACCCCTTACCCTTTCGCGATCGTATCACTCTTCCCGCGATCACGAAGAACAATTTTCCGGCCTCACTCTGATACACTACGTGATCGCGTGGCAATGGCCGCGATCCAAAGAACAAATAACCTGCAATTTAATTGCAGCAATTCCAGTAGTTCATTTGGCTCAAAATGGTCCGTTTTGACCCCCGAATTCATCCCGGGCCCCCGGGAACCCAACAAAAACCACCAATATACGCCATAACACGATTCAAACTTGTTCCAATCATAAAAACGCGCCCTCAAACACGGAAAACATCGAATCCAAGCAAATTCAAGCCTAAGTTTTCATTCAAACTCCCGAAACCGACATTCAATTGAAAATTTGCGAACATATCCAAAATCACATGACGAAGCTACAGGAATTATCCGAATTCCATTCCGACCCCCGGATCAAAATCTCACCTACCGTTCGAATTTCGCCAAAATTCAACCTTGGCCAATTCAAGCATATTTCTACACCGGACCACCAAATTCAATTCTGATCGCTCCCCTAAGTCACAAATCACCTCCCGAAACTACTCGAATCATCAGAACCCGATTCCGAGCCCTCTAACTAAATAGTCAATTCCAGGTTGACTTTTCATATTCAAGTTTCCTTCAAAAAGGCTATATTCCTCATTTTCAATCCAATTCACTCCTAACTCACCTGATAGACTCTAACACTGATGTAAAAGCATTAACACATATGATTACAACATAACGGGGTGGTAATTCCTGTGACGACGGGCCGGGTCGTCACATTCTCCCTCTCTTAAGCAAACGCTCATCCTCGAGTGGGTCAAGAAACATACCTGAAGTCTCAAACAAGTGAGGGTATCTGCTTCGCATCTCCTGCTCGACTTCCCAAGTACCCTCCTCCACGGGCCGACCTCTCCACTGCACCTTGACCGAAGCAATCTCCTTGGACCTCAACTTTCGAACGTGTCTACCCAGAATAGCCACTGGCTCCACATCATAAGACAGATCACCATCAAGCTCAACGGTACTGAAGTCTAACACATAAGACGGATCCCCGTTGTACTTCCGGAGCATAGACACATGGAATACTAGATGAACGTTGGATAAGCTGGGTGGCAAGGCCAACTCATATGCCACATCTCCAACTCTCCTGAGTATCTCAAAAAAACCAATGTACCAGGGACTCAGCTTTCCCTTCTTTCCAAACCTCATGATACCCTTCATGGGTGAATCTTTCAGCAATACTCTGTCACCAACCATGAAAGACAACTCTCGAACCCTACGGTCTGCATAACTCTTCTGGCGAGACTGTGCTGTGCGAAGCCTCTCCTGGATCAACTTTGCTCTATCCAGAGCGTCCTGAACTAACTCAGTCCCTATCAATCTATCCTTACCAGGCTCAATCCATCTGACGGGAGATCTACACCGTCTGCCATACAATGCCTCGTACGGGGCCATCTGAATACTCGACTGATAGCTGTTGTTGTAGGCAAACTTAGCAAGTGGCAAGAACTCATCCCACGAACCACCAAAGTCGATCACACATGCTCGCAACATATCCTCCAGAATCTGAATGGTGCGCTCAGACTGCCCGTCTGTTTGGGGGTGAAATGCGGTGCTCAACTCAACCCGCGTACCCATCTCTTGCTGAAATGCTCTCCAAAACTGAGAAGTGAACTGAGTGCCTCTGTCAGATATAATAGACACCGGGACCCCATGCAACCTAACAATCTCCCAAATAAAGATCGATGCCAACCGCTCCGATGAGTAAGTAGTACTAACTGGGATGAAATGTGCGGAATTAGTCATCCGATCAACAATCACCCATACAGAATCAAACTTCCTCGTTGTCCGAGGGAGTCCAGTAACAAAATCCATGGTGATCCTCTCCCATTTCCACTCAGGAATGACCATACGCTGAAGAACACCGCCCGGTCTCTGATGTTCATACTTGACCTGCTGGCAATTGAGCCACCTGGCTACATGCCTAACAATATCCATCTTCATTCTCCTCCACTAGTAGTGCTGTCTCAAGTCTTGGTACATCTTCGCGGCACCTGGGTGAATAGACCGCGAACTGCGTGCCTCCTCAAGTATCAACTCCCGCAAACCATCTATATTGGGCACGCATATACGGCCCTGCATCCTCAGAACACCATCACTGTCGATAGTCACATCTCTAGCATCATTATGCAGCACCCTGTCCTTAAGGACAAGCAAATGTGGGTCATCATACTGTCGCTCTCTGATGCGATCATATAAGGAAGATCGAGAAACAACACAAGCCAACACTCGACTCGGCTCCGAAATATCTAACCTCACTAGCCGATTGGCTAGGGCCTGAACATCGTAAGTGATTGGCCTCTCCCCTACTGGGATGAAAGCTAGGCTGCCCATATTAACCGCCTTCCGGCTCAAAGCATCGGCCATAACATTGGCCTTCCCCGGATGATACAAGATAGTGATGTCATATTCCTTAAGCAACTCCAGCCACCTCCGCTGTCTCAAATTAAGGTCCTTATGCCTGAACAAATGCTGAAGACTGCGATGATCCGTGTACACCTCACATGATACACCATATAGGTAATGCCTCCAAATCTTCAAAGTGTGAACTATGGCTGCTAACTCCAAATCATGAACAGGGTAGTTCTTCTCATGGGGCTTCAACTGACGAGAAGCATAAGCAATGACCATACCCTCCTACATTAACACACAACCAATGCCAACTCCTGAGGCATCACAATACACAGTATAAGGATCTGAAGCTGACGGCAGAATCAAGACTGGTGCCGTGGTCAGTGCTGTCGTGAGCTTCTGAAAGCTCTCCTTGCACTCCTCGGACCATATGAAAGGAACACCCTTTTAAGTCAATCTAGTCAAGGGTGAAGCAATAGAAGAGAATCCTTGAACGAATCGGCGATAATACCCTGCCAATCCCAGAAAGCTACGAATCTCAGTAACTGAGGTTGGTCTGGGCCAACTCTACACTGCCTCGACCTTCCTCGGATCTACCTGAATGCCATCACGGGACACTACGTGTCCTAAGAATGCCACGGACTCAAGCCAGAACTCACATTTGGAGAACTTCGCATACAGCTGTTCCTCTCTCAATCTCTGCAATACAATACTCAAGTACTGAGCATGCTCCTCCTGGCTACGAGAGTAGACTAGAATATCATCAATGAACACAATCACAAATGAATCCAGATAGGGCCTGAACACACTGTTCATCAGATGCATGAATGTTGCTGGGGCGTTGGTCAGCCCAAAAAACATCACAAGGAACACATAGTGACCATATCTGGTCCTGAATGCAGTCTTCATAATGTCAGACTCTCTAATCTTCAGCTGATGGTAGCCTGAACGAAGATCAATCTTCGAGAATACCCTAGCTCCCTGGAGTTGATCAAATAAGTCATCAATACGAGGCAGAGGATACTTATTCTTCACTGTTACTTTATTCAGCTGCCTGTAGTCAATACACATCCTCATGGATCCATCCTTCTTCTTAACAAACAGGACCGATGCACCCCACGGCGACACACTCGGCCAAATGAACCCCTTATCTAGGAGTTCCTGGAGCTGCTCCTTCAATTCCTTCAGCTCAGCTAGTGCCATATGATACGGAGGAATAGAAATAGGCTGAGTGCCTGGCACCAAATCGATCCCAAAATCAATATCCCTGTCCGACGGCATGCCCGGCAGGTCTGAGGGAAACACATCGGGAAAGTCTCGCACAATGGGAATAGAATCAATACTGGGAGTTTGGGCCTCGACCTCCTGCACAAATGCTAAATAAGAGAGGCATCCCGTCCCAACCATTCGTTGGGCCTTGAGGAAAGATATTACCCTGCTAGGTATATACTCAGTCGTGCCTCGCCACTCGATCCTCTGAATGCCCGGCATAGCCAAGGTGACTGTCTTAGCATGACAGTCCATAATAGCATGACATGGAGATAGCCAGTCCATGCCCAATATAACATCAAAATCGATCATACTGAGAAGCAACAGGTCCACTCGGGTCTCCAGACCCCCAATAGTGACCAAACAGGACCGGTATACATGGTCCACAACAATAGTATCCCCTATCGGGGTAGATACATGCACTGGCAGCTCAAGACACCCTCGGGTCATGCCTAAATGAGGAGCAAAATAAGTAGACACATAAGAATAAGTAGAACCGGGATCAAACAACACTGAGGCATCTCGGTGGCAGACTGAAATAATACCTGTAATAACAGCATCAGAAGCAATGGCCTCAAATCGGCCCTAAAGAGCATAGCATATAGCCTGTCCACCTGATCGGCCTCCCCCTAGCTGATTGACCCTCACCCCTAGCTGGCGAGGCGGGTGATGAAGTAGAAGGACCAGATGACGAGGGCTGCCCCCTCTGCTGATAGGACTTGGAGACAAGACAGGGACACTCTCTACGGTGGTGCCCAAACTCTCCGCACTCGTAGCAACTTCCCGGCGCTGGAGGCTGAGACTGATAAGGACCCCTAGCGCTGGAGTGACCAGCTGATGAACTAGGCCGAGACGAACCCTGAGCAGATGGGGCCTGTGAAGAACTCTGAGCTGGCATGGCGCTGAGAGATGGCTGGCTCTGGTGCGAACCCTAATAACCCTGACTAGAAGACCACCTACGGCAATCAGAACGACCTGACTACGAAGATCTGAAAGAGCGACCTCGGCTCTGCTGGCTCTGGCCTCTGGTTTGAGTGCCACTGGAACTAGCTAAACCTCGAGGCCTCTTGGCCTCCCTCTCATCCCACTCTCTGCGACAATTTGTCTCTATGTCGTGAGCAATATCCACAGCATCCTCAAATGTACGACTCAAAACCCTCTCCCGAGTCATCAGAATATGAATGGGATAGATGAGACCGTCCACAAAGCGCCCAATCCTCTCTCTGTCGGAAGGAACCAACCACGGTGCATGCCTAGACAGCTCTGTAAACCTGATCTCATACTCTGACACTGACATGTCTCCCTGACGGAGACCCTCAAACTGCCTACGCATCTCCTCTCTCTGAGACCGAGGCACCCACTTCTCCAAGAACATGGTGGAGAACTCTGGCCATGATAGTGGTGCTGCCCCAACTGGCCTGCGGCGCTCATAAGACTCCCACCAAGCGAAAGCTGGCCCCTGAAACTAAAAGGTAGTAAAAGATACCCCACTGGACTCCAAGATTCCTGCCGTACGAAGCATCCAACGGCACTTGTCCAGAAAACCTTGGGCGTCCTCGCTCAGAGCACCAGTGAACACTGGAGAAGATAACCTAGTGAACCTCTCGAGATGACGCTGCTCATTGTCCGTCATAGCTGGGATCCTGTCCACCTGAACCTGATCTGCTGGCTGAACCAGAACCACAGGCTGAACTGGAGGAGCCTCTGGTGTCTGCAAGCAGCACTGCTGGCTCTAGAGTGAGTGCTGCGGGGGTCTGATGACTACCCCTCGTCCCTGATGCAGCTGCTGCAGTAGTAACTGAAATCGCCTATGCTAGGCCAGTGCAGACTGCTAGTATCTGAGCCAGGGTCTCTTATAGACCCGGAATAACAATAGGCACCACTGGTGCCTGATCTGGTGCCGCTGGAACCTCTGCAACTGGGGGCTGTGGGTCAGCTGGTACGCATCAGCTACCCGACCTCCGCCACGACCACGACCACATCCACGGCCTCTAGCAGGTGGTAGTGGTGGTCGTCCTCCCCGTCTGGAAGCTCGAGTTCTCGCCATCTGCGAGAGAATAGAATGTCAAAGTTCAGTTCAAGTCAAAGGTAATCGCACGACAAGAATTTCAAGAATTGAAACTTTTCCTAAAAGGTTTGCAACCTCCCTAGGATAAGTACAGGCGTCCCCGTACCGATCCGCGAGACTCTACCAAACCGGCTCATGACTCGCGAGACCTGTTAACCTAGGCTCTGATACCAACTTGTCACGACCCAAACCCCGGTCGTGATGGCGCCCAACACAATGCTAGGCAAGCCCGACCATATCATCCCTTAAACCAATCAGTTATTAATTATAATTAATCAAGTTAACTTAAACTGCAAGTGATTGTTATACCCCATTTTAATACGGGTCAAATTAGAGTATAACATATTGGTAATTCTGAAGGTTTAATTAATTAAAGAGAGTCGCCACCTAATTATTTTAACGGTAAATTAGGATACCACATTAAGCTAAATAATGCTTAAAGTTGACTCTGTTTCATGGCCTACTTAAACTTTAAGACTATGGGTACGTGTTCTAATTAATCTTATAGAGAAGGTATTAAACACTCTATATGATCTTTTAAATACGGTTAACAGGCCAAGCTTAGGTTAATTAAGGCTAAGTAAGATTAACGTGAATGAGCCAACATAGATTTTTATAGATCAAAATATTTTAAAAATATTTAGTAATTTCTCCAAAAAAGTTTCTATCTAAAACACGTTTAAGTTAAGAAAACTATTGAGATTTGAACTCTAAAAAATTGCCTTATCAAAACTGTTACAGATTTGCACTCCAACACTTGCTTGATGTTAAATAGCTAATTGAAGAAGAGCTCATTAAACTAAAGAAACCAAAATCTGTTTGCTTCACCATGAAATAACTTATCATTTTAAGGGCTAAAAGTCACGTTGAGTAAAGAGAACGTGATTTCAAAACTACTTTGAAACTGCGACTCGGTTGAACTAATCTAAAATATTGCCCCAAAAATACTTAAAAGTATTTTAATAACATATTTATCCCGTAACTAATTTCTAGTAAAAAGCTTGTAAGAGATCTTTATGTCAATGTATATTTACTGGTCTAATTTTTCTAAACGTATGAAACCAACTAATCACTCACGAATTAAAGGAGCCATACATGGAAACAAACAATTAACAGAAAATGAAAGCATAATTGCAATGTCAAATTCACCCCCTTTCAGGGGGGACCAAATTAATTTTGGCAATTTTGCTGCTCCTATACGATGATAAAGGGCGAGTTTGTGAAGCAAAATGTGATCTGGAAAATGCAGCGCCTTTCTTGGCTCATGGGAGTCTTAATCGTGACTCAAATATCGTTCTGAAGTGTACATGCCAATAGAGGAAAATAAAACAAAATAAGAGTTAGAGAAATAAACTACTTCCTCACAATGAATACAAATATGATGTATCATAAAGAGAACTTAAAAATATACCACATGAAGGATCCAAGGACTGGTACAATTTCAGAAGCTTATTTGTGAGTAATTTTATTTTGTATAATCTTAACTAGATACTCCCGGCCTACATAACAATTCCTAATCAATTTTAGAAGAATTTATAGCCTAGCTACTAAGAATTAGAAGCTTAAATCAATAAGGATTCTTCGTGAATCAGTATTTCTATATTAATTATTTTGTTAAAAACATGGACCTTAAACGTGAAACTACTTCTATCTCGATAAAACAGAGTTAAACATGTGAGGTAAACCATTCGAGGCTTTTTAGTTCATTTGCATAATTAGTGTAGAAGCCAAAATATAAATAAAAAAAAGAATAGGACATGGATTCCAAATTTGTATTTGAACTTGTCAGAAGTTTTAACAACTAGAACAAGTGATAACTACATACATGCATTTTTATCTAATTCAAGTACATTAAAACAAGCTTCATATAGTCATTAATTCTATAGGACAGCATAAATTGTGCATATCAATTTGCAAGTGAATAGACATTCTTACTATATGTTTGATATGAAATAAAAAATAAAAACTGAGCATATATTCATTAAAATTAAGATATTATTCTCATTCAAGACGTACATACCAAAAGGGGCAAAACAACTACTAATATTAGAACTTAAGAACAGTGTTCTAATGACAAGCTTTCTAATATAAACTTCACAACAAGGTTTCAATAAAAATGTAGTAAACCTAAGATATGATTTTAGAAAAAGAGAAAACTCTACTGTCATATTTCAATACAATAGAGGAACCCAACAATATATAAACTATATTTCAATACGATATATATATATATATATATATATATATATATATATATTATGATAACAAAAATAAATCTACAACATAAACATCATTCTGTAACACACAACTCCCAAAATAGAATTTCTAAAATTTAGTATTTTACAGGAATAATATAAAAAAGATAGAATGGAGTTCGATTTACCTCTTGTGAGGCAGTGAACGGGGCGTCGTCGAGTCTCCGATCTACTCACGGGCTGACAATAAACCTTGAACGATAAGAATGAAATTAGAGGCCTTAGAAAATAGTAGAGTAATAGCTTTAGCCGCGGGATGAGGTCTCCACTCACCTTTCGGCTAAGAGCTTATGGTAGTATTTATATGGGAAAAAAGTTAGGGTTCAATTGAGGAGCGGGAACTTGAAAGAGCCTTTTGAAATTCAAAATATCCGTTCAAGATCCGTCCAAAACGTGACAGAGAAGAGATCAACCAAATCGTCCTTTGCTTCAGAGTTGCAGTGATTTTACTAAGACTTTTTTTTTTACTTTGTGAGCACATGATTTTTGCATTGAGCAATTAATTCCAAAATTAAAATAAAAATGTTTTTGAGTGCAATTACTTGATTTATTGGAAATTGGTTATACTTTTGTGTTTTAATAAGTGGAAATTAGAAGAAAATCAAAAAATATAGGCTAAGTAATTAATTTGTTAGTTTAATTAGTTAGATTTTAAGAAAATTAGCAAAATAGTTTAAGTAGGAGAAAATAAGAGAAAAATAGCAGAAAAATTGCAAAAAATACTAGAAAATTTGAGTAAATAGGGAATTAGGTTTTATAATTTTCCATAAAAGAAAAAGAAAAAAAAAGTATAAAAGAAAATACATAAAAATGATTAAAATCTGGAAAAAATACAAAAAAAAAAATACATAGGCATAATAAATTGGGCCAGGTATTGTCCAGATAATTGGCCCAGTCTGCTAAGCCCAGTGAATTGGACCACCGATCCTTCAATTGGTTTTAATCTCCGCCGTTCATCTAGTTCAATCCAACGGTCCAGGTAATTAGCGGTTTAGTTTTAATTAATTAAATGTGAGATCAAATCTCAACCGCCCGTTTAGAATGATCTAACGGTTGATGGCTTAGGGTCTCATTTGTAATCAAACGGTGCCGTTTAAGTAACGCGCACCAGAGCCGTTGATCTCCCTTCAATGAACGGTCCAGATCACCTCGTATGACCAGCCTATAAAAGGCTTTGGTCTGAACGAGGGTCTTCATTTCGTGAACCCTAGAGACCGCCGCCCCAAACCCCTCTCCTTCATCTCCATCGTCTTCACCATCTTCAAACCTAGCCGGCCATGGCGGCCACCACTCCCACGGTGGTCGCCGACCTCTTTTGACTCCCCTCTCGTCTTCTCCTTCTTCTATTTCTTCTTCTCCATCAAAAAAGCCCCCAAGAACTCCCCTTCTCCATGAATCCCGGTCACCGGAATTTACCGCCGGTGACTACCAAAGAATGAACCACCGTCTCAAACCAACGCCGATCGGACCGCCTTGGTCTGATCTACATCCCTATACCACTGGTTCCCCTCCGGCGACCCCCAAACTTAAAACCACCCAAAGGCCTCACCTTTTACCCTCCCAAACACTCCCCTACAACTCAAAACCCAAAAGGCTTCGCCTTGAAGCCTGAAAGAAAAAACCAGAGAAGGAAAAAACTAGAAAAAAGAGAGGATCTGAAAAGAATAAAGAGAAAAAAAGAAAACAAGAAAATGAGGCCTGAGAGTCTGTGAAAGATAAAGAAAAGAAAAAAGAAAGAGGAGTAGGAAGCTCGGGGGACAGGCCCCGCTAAGCTAAGTCCCCCTCCTCTGTTTTGATTATTTGCTTTGCTTCTTAGCTGTTTCATTTTTGTTTTTACATGCTTTTTCTCTGATTTTTGTTTCCATGATTTGGTTCTGTTTATGTTCTTGTGGTTATCGATCTGTTAGTTTTCAACAAAGCATGACTGCTCCTCTCTTTATGATTCTTTACATGTCTAGTTGTTTAGCCATTATTATTCATTAGGTTTACCTGGCTAGTTTGGATTTTTGTTTTGTTTCCCTGTTTCTCTGACTTAACTTGAAACTCTCTCTTTGACCTCTGTTAGTATTAGGCTACTTCATCTTGTTAGTTTTAGATATCTTCTTTGCATGTTTTTGGACTCTAATTTTGTGTTAGTTTATCTTTGTTAACTCTCATTAGCTTGAATGATTATTCTCTTCTGTTTCTTCTCATGCTTAGATCCTGGCTACCATGTCTATGTTATTCTGTGGTTTGTGTGACTAAAATGAGTCATGTTTCATCTATTATTGACTATTTTCTAGAGCTTAGCTTCTGTGAGTGTTCATGCTTCTGAACAGTTTTGTGAGAGTTGAGTTGTCATACATGTCTGTGCCCATGAATTTTGGGTAGGTTGAGTCTTTCAGTGAGTCATTCAACATAAACCTGTTTCTAATTAGTCTTGTTCAATGTTAATTGACATCTTTGCTATATGAACCTGAGTAATGTAAGTTGATTAGTTGAGATTCAACATTATCAAATCCCTTCTCCGAATTTTAATTAGTTGATAGACATGTTAGGTTTCATATGGTTATGGATGAAATTATATACTGAAATGGCTAAAACTGCAATAGTCCTATGTTAGTTGAACACTGTTAAGGGCCTGTCATACTTTAGGTGAATTGGGTATAGCTGTTAGTGCTAGGTCTCACTAAATGGCTAGTTTTTAAATAGGTTAGAACTGAAAATGAACAAAATAGGCTATAAATTAAATAATTGGCCTAAGAATGGTCAACCTTGCAAAGGGTTGACCTATTCTATAAGGCCCTAACACACGGCCCACTTTAAAAGTGGCTGGTTGTGCAAAATGGCTATGTCTGCAAATGCAGACTAGCCCAGGCTCTTTTCAGAGCCCTGAACAGCAAAGTGGCCAAACCTGTAAAGGTTTTGGGCCCAGCTGTTCAGTAATTGGCTTTAATAGTCAAAGTTAAGTCTCAACTTGAGACTGACTAAATTTTAAAAGAGTTACTTTTAATAATAAAGCAGGCTATGCCTGCAATTAGCTTAAATTTGAAATAAAAGGTCTTAGTTAACTGAAATAGATCCAGAAGTGGCTAAAATTGAAATAGTCCTTTAAAATAAATCTGGCCAGCCCTTAAATACTAATGCCAGGGCTGGCTATTAGTTAAATAGGTTCAAAGGTTGCTGGAATTTAACCTAGGTAAGTTAGTAAATAAACAGTGCCCTTAGGGACACAATTGGGAACTAAAAAGGTGAAATAGTAAATAGTTAGAACCTAAGAGGGTAAGGGAGTCCTTTGTACCCCTGATTTCTGCAATTTTGCAGAGATTTAAGGGTATAATGGTCTCCCTAAAAAGGGAAATCTGTAAAAATCTCAAACCCCTAAGGTCATATTGGTAAAGAACTCCTAAAAAGAATCTTTAGAACCTTCCAGCACATGCTGGAAGGATATTTGGTAACTGAAACTGGGGTTAACGTGTAAGTTTAGTAATTTTAAGAGGGGAGAAGTGGGATTAAATCCCAAACTTTTCCCCCAAGTCATCAGCCCTTACCTCAACTATAAATACCTATAGAAAAGGGCTGAAAAGGGGGTTCCAATTCTAAGCAATCTGAAATATATATCTAGGCTGGTTTTATACAAAGCTGAAAAAGGTTAGAGATAGCAATACAACAATAGAATTTCTGGGTTTCTATCGGATTTTGCTGGGTTTTCTTGCTTGCTGCTGGGTCTATATATTTGCTGCTGTGGTATTTTCGTCCTGTGGATCTTCAGTCATCTCTAATCACTGTTGCATTGCATAGCTGAGTCCTTGCTGTTACTTATCTGCCTTGTTTTCCCTAGACTCATCAGATTTCTCTTGTTGATTCAGGTACATTTCCCTTTTCCATTTGAAGTTGTAATGGCAAGATGTTTTGAGATGAAAATGAAGATTTGAACTACTTCTGTTATCTTTTGTTTTTTGTAATTTTATTCTAGATCTGTAGTGTATTGCAGTAGATAGCCGAGAAAAACATAAACACAAGAGATGTAATAGCTTAGTAATAGTAGTAGTATAGTAGTAGTAATTAGCACCTCACCTAGTTAATTAGGTAAAAATTCCTAAAACATAAGCTAGTTAATCATGGATTGAAACGTTAACTGTTTCTTCACAAGTAATTTCATAAGTCATAATCACGTAGTCACTCATATGATATGGATTCGCATTTTAACATAAGTAATTTGAAAAGACGAGAAATGTTAGTCTAGCATAACCTGATTGATAACGCCGAAAGGCGCCAAGTCATAGGGGAATCCATGGGGTAGTTATGATTAAGCTTCGAATCGTTTTAAAAATAGACACTTAAGCTGTTATGATCCAGTAATCAGAACTTTGAATTTTGTAATTAGCATGTTTCAAGGTCAGTTGTCCAGAGTTGATTGAGTTTAAAACGCAAAGTGAGTAGATGGATTAACAATTAGGTTGAGACTAGTTTAGAAACTATCAAATAGGTTTAAATCTGTATTAAAATCAGCGGGTTAGCAGTGTAATTGTAAATTACTCATCTCGTCTTTAAATAGTCTTCTTATACAATTAGCTTCATAAGCTTTCAACTAGTAAATAGCTAAAAAAGGATAGTATAAATTCGTTAGTAAAAGTCAAGATCAGAGAAAGTCAGTGTATTAAGCTTTCGTGTACTTTAGATATAATTCAGAGTTAGCATTAATATTCTTGTACAGTTATTTTGCCTTTTGATTAATAAAAGAGTAGTTTGATTTTGTTCTTCTATGTCTGATTGCTGTGAGTTCATTATTTCTGTTGCCTTTATCATTTTCGTCTGGTTTGGGCCCTGTGTAACGTTGGGCCTGAACTGTCCTATGAAATCGCTTAATCTACTGATCGAGAGTTTGAAGGCATTCTGGGCTTTGAGGCTTGGGCTCGTCTTTTGCGGATCCGTTTAAATGGTTGAAGAGAAGACCAGGCCCAAATAAATAACAAATTCAACGGGCCTGGAATATTTATCATTTAAGGCAAGAACAAATATAGAAAACTTAGCCAAATATTAGTATCCTTTAAAAAAAAATTGGGAGCCTCGCCCGAATAACAAACACCGGGGCCCCCCATTTAGTAATAGAATAACATAATAGAACCGGAGAGGCTAATAGCGAATTCCATAGCCTCTCCCAAAGTTAAAAGCCGATATAGACTATCTTAAGGTGCGGTTTTAATATACCTTCCTATGAACGAGTGTGCACTTGGTGCGACTCAAATCCAAATCTCGGTAAAACTGAAATACACCAAAAGTCATAGGCGTACTGGTTGCGGTATGACTTGAGGCGTGTTTTCGCGATACCGCAAATTCCTTAAAAGTAATATTTAACGTAAAAGCATTATGTTGTTAAAACCTATAATTGAGTCAAACAAAAGTCAAGAACAACAGTGGAGCGACCGTGCTAAAACCACGGAATCCGGGAGTGCCTAACACCTTCTCCCGGGTTAACAGAGTTCCTTATCCGGATCTCTGCTTCGCATACATTTATAAGAGTCAAAATTCCTCGGATTCGGGATTAACCGGTGACTTGGGACACCATTGTCATTCCCAAGTGGCGACTCGATTAATCTCTAATAAAATCTCGAACCGATTGTCCTTTAATGTGGAAAAACTTCTTCCCTTACGTTATTTTATCCGTCTCGGGTAATTGAGCGTCGGGGTATACCCTACAAGTGTATTTATACGCTTTAAGTGTGTGGGGTAGTAAAAAGGGAGGTGTGACAGCTCTGGCGACTCTGCTGGGGATCCAACCCTGAATTTCGGTTTCAGGGTTTAAGAACTCGAGCTCCTTAGAACTGCCGTTCGCATTTTTTGTTTGACTTCATTATGTGATTTGAATAACATGCTATGTGCTTTATCGCTTTGATATTATGTGAACTATATATAAAATTGTGCCGAAAACCCTTCTCTCTTCTCCCCCGGGGATGTGCTTACTGGTTGAGACTCCCCTTTCCGTTAAAGTCACCTTAAATTAAGAAAACAGAGGCCGGATAAGTTACAAAGCCGATTGACTCCGCGGGTCACCGGTACGTAGCCCCCTCCTCGATTCGAGTTGTCCGCTCGGGTACACGGTCTAGTAATTCATGAAACCGTAAGATTTTGAACATAGGTCTAGGACGGTTATTTGCATCATACTTGACTTAGGGGACTCAACACAGGGGTTGGGTCCGTCTAGGACAGGTGACCCGGTATTGAAAAAGACCGAGCATGCTATGTGTTGCATTTTATATTCCTTGATCATTATGCGGACCGGCAGAAATCCCAAGGATAGAAAAATTGTTGAAAAAGAAAAAAGAGAGAGGAAAATAATGATTTATAGAAAATAGGTACATGCAAAATTTGAAAATTTGAAAAAATAGGTGGAACATTTTTGAAATAATTGGTCAAATAATCTGACCGAACTACGCATGTTTGATTCTCGCCATTAGGTGGGATACGTAGGCAACCCTTAAACGGGTCCAACCACACTTTTAGAAAAAGACCAAAAAGATTTTATTTTCAAATAATCGAGGTGATTGCTATTTTTGGAAATTGCCGAATGTTCCGAAAGGACGACGGAAGGCTGTTTTTGCAAAAATGGCCACTTCGAAAGCCATTTTCTTTTCTTTCCTTCAAAAATTGAAAACTTGCATTAGAAAAGATTTTTTCTTTCTTCTAAATAAAATCACCTTAATAAATGTGCAGGACGAGCACAATGATGAATGAACACTTTTCCCTAAATAAAATCCCCTTGGAGCTGAGATTATGGTGGCAGGACATGGGATCCGATGGTCAAGACTGGGTCAAAAAGTACTTGAAAGGCCTTACGGGTTTACTAGACATGGTTCCTCGAGGTGATGTGGTTAGAGCGTTGGTCACGTTTTGGGATTCGGCACACAACGTATTTCATTTCCCGGATTTTGAACTTACCCCAACTTTGGAGGAGATTGCCTTTTACATCGGGAAGACCGAGGTTCCGCTGAAAGGAAAATACCCCGTATCACCGAGGACGGTAATAGTACATCGCTTCCTCGACTCTTTGAAAATCGCCCGGAATGTTCATAGCGAAGATCTGGCCAACAGGTTTTGTTCTTTAAGCTTCATCTACAATAGGTTTGGACACGTTGGGGGTTTCAATGACCTCACCAACAAGCTATGTTGCAAGTCCAACCGGGCGAAATGGGAAGAACATCGGAGGTTCGCATTTTTGGTGGCATTTCTCGGAGTTGTTGTATTCCCGAGGAAAGATGGACATATCAACATAAAAGTTGCCGGAGTAGCTACCACACTGATAGTGCAAGATAACTGTACTCTGGCCCCAATGATTGTGGCGGACATCTACCGTGCTCTGACTGCGTGCAAAGCAGGGGCTAGCTTCTTCGAAGGTGTAACTTGATCTTGCAAATCTGGCTAATTGAGCATCTATGCCACCATCCTTCGTACTCAAGCTATGGTTCGGCCGAACGGACATGTTTGGAAGAGTTCAATACAAGGACAAAGGAAGTAAAATTGCCGGAAGGAGTCCAAGGTTGGATTGTGTATCTTCGATCACTAACTGACGGTCAAATCGATTGGACGTATGACTGGTTACCTCTTGACGAGGTGATATACATGCCAACGGAGGGATCACCGTTTTTGATCATGGGTTTGAAGAGTATACAACCCTATGCCCCATACAGAGCCCTGCGACAGTTGGGTCGGTGTCAGATTATTCCAAGAGATGGGGATCTCAGTGTGCAAGCTGTGGAGATTGGTCCGGACGGGCAATTCCCGGAAGCAAAAATCCGGCAAATCTGGAATGAGTGCCAAAATTTGAAGATTGATACTTGTGTGCCGAATAGGGCAAAGGGGGAGATATCACCTGGATACTCCACATGGTACCGACGAGGGGTTGAACACGAACGTCTTTCAAAGAGACCTCACTTGCAAGACCTGATAGAGCAATCCGAGGAAAATCAGAAATGGGTGGCCAAGGAAAAAGAATACAAGGCCAAAATCAGTCTGTTGGAGGATAAACTGAGAAATCTTCATTTCGAGAGTGGCTTACAAGCAGCATCCGATGAAGTGGAAAAGAAACAACTGAAAAAAGAAAATGATATGTTGAAGGCTCAAATAGCTCAAATGAAAATTGCATCCGAGACCCCAGTTCGTTCAGCCCGAGATGAAAAGTTAATTGAGATTCTCCGGCGGAAAGTAAATGACTATAGCTTTGATTTGGACATAGCCGAAAGAGAGTTAGTCAAGGCTCGGAAGCAAATGGACAGAGACGCCGATGAAAGAGCCAAGTTGGTTCGGCAGCTACAAGACAAGCACGATGTTGAAGTAGCTCAGCTTAGAAAGAAAATAATCTCAGCCACAGTCAAGAGTAACAAGATTATCAAAGATCTTGAAGAAGAAAGAGAGCACTGCTACACAACTATGGCTAGATTAGAATTGGAGCTGCAACAAGTGCAAAAGAACAACCAACATACCTTGGATGCTCGCACTCAACAAATAAGCCGGTTATTGCAGGAAAAAGGGGTCATCAGAGAAAAGATCGTTCGCATCGCCCAATACATCACCCGGAAGACTCAGCTTTGTGAAGATTTGTCTTGAAGGACTTTTGTATCTGCAGTGAAGTTCTTTGTACAACAAGTCATGACCGACCTGGATAGGCTTCAAAGGGGATTAGCATATAGGCCCGCGGCAAGGCCGAACGATGCCTCGCGGGCACTAGGTGCATTAATGTACTCTTAGTTCATGCATCATCTTTTACTTTTCTTTTTAAAACATCACTTTGTAATCAATGTTTTGAATTATCAATGAGAAAACAAGTGTTGTTACCAATTCTTTTGCTTTATGTCATTTCCTTTAAATCCGCTAGGCAAATAAATAGGAACGTAATTATGAAAACGACAAGGAAAAAGAGAGAAAAGAAAAAGCAAGAAAAGAGAAAAGAAAAAAAAACAAGAAAAGAGAAAAAGCAAAAGAGAAGAAAAAAAAAAGAAAGAAAGAAAAAGAAAGAAAAAAAAGAGAGCGGAAAAAGAGAGAAAGTTATTGGTCCAAATGAGCAGCGGCCGGGATGATGCATAACGACTCGAGGAAATGTGTTTGTTTTTAAAGTCGTTGCATCTTATTCATGCGCTAACAACTAACGAGTGTTGATGCTTGTGAGTCCAGATTTTCTAGGCAACTGGCATTCTGGCTACCCACCCATACAACACCAGATACAAAAAGATGACAAAGGTTGTGTCCCAGGAAATCGAGGCAACTATTGTGGACCCTGCTCACGAAGAAGAGATCGTGGATGTGGCAGGGATGAAGGAAGAAATGTACAAGTTGAGACAGCAGATGGCCGAAATGTACCAGGCTTGGTCAAGAGGTCAACCACTACCAGCCTACCCTGCTAACCCTGCATATGTCCCTCCAGCCAATCCTAACCCCGAGCCACCAACAATGAACTCGTCCTCCACCTACCCCGATTACCCTCACTACTATGCTTCCACCTCCCAAATGCCACCACCTCCAACCAAGCAAGCACCACCTCCTATACCACAAGTCGCTCCTGTATATGTGGCACCTCCGCCCGCTGTTATCCACAAATCCTCTAGTGAACCGATGTTTCATATCCAGGATCCTCACTACTACCCTCCGGAGCCGACTTTCAGACAACATGAGTCTCATGCTCCGATAATGGAAGCAAGTGCCGGGCAGGAAAAGATGGCTCGGAAAGTGAAAAGTCTTGAGAATGCTTTCCGCAATATGCAAGGACTGGGAGGGCAAGTGAGTGTAGCCTACAAAGACCCGTGTTTGTTCCCTGAGGTGCAGCTTCCCGTGGGATTCAAGTTGCCAAAGTTCGATATGTATAGCGGACACGGGGATCCGGTAGCTCATCTCAGAGGATACTGTAGCAAGATGAGAGGCGCGGGAGGTAGAGATGAATTGTTGATGGCGTACTTCAGCCAAAGTCTGAGTGGATCAGCTCTGGAATGGTATACCCGACAGGACCATACAAGGTGGTTCGTCTGGGATGACTTAGCACAAGCTTTCGCTAGTCACTTTCAGTACAATTTGGAGATCATACCCGACAGATTATCCCTTACCAAGATGGAGAAGAAGCCAGGAGAAAGCTTTAGGGAATACGGTTTTAGATGGAGGGAACAGGCCGCTAGAGTGGATCCACCCATGAAAGAAGGGGAGATGGTGGATTGTTTTCTACAGGCTCTGGAGCCAACATACTACGGCCATCTAGTGTCAGCAATTGGAAAGAGTTTTAATGAAGTTGTGAAAATGGGGAGTTTTGTAGAGGAAGGTTTGAAGACAAACAAAATTATGAGTTTTTCGGCTATCAAGGCCACCAATCAAGCTATACAAAGTGGAAACGGGGGAGTGATGGGAAAGAAGAAGAAGGAAGAAGTAGCAACCGTAGAAAGTAGGCCATGGAGTCGCAACCCACATTATAACCCACCAAGACCCTACCGCCAACACCCACCAAGCCCAGCAACTCTATATAATCCACCACCACCATCTTATCCGCCAAACCCATACAACACACCAAGCCCATATAACCCACCACCACCACCATACCCACCAACAGTCCCACATTACCACCACCCACAAGCCCAAGCCTACCCACCACCACCACCCCATGTGTGGAGAGCTCAAGCTCCACACAATGTGTACCACACCCAGAACACATACCCAACCTCTAAACCTTACCGAAACTAGAATAGACCCAGGCCGGACTCTGATTGGAGAAACAAGGCAAGAAAAACATTCACCCCTCTCGGGGAATCATATACCAGCCTTTATCATAGGTTGAAAGAGTTGGGAATGTTAAGACCGGTTGCACCAAAAGTTCCAAACCCACCCCCGAAAAATCTTGATTCTTCTGTTAGATGTGAATACTGTTCGGGAACATTGGGCCACGATACTGAAAAGTGTTGGCAATTGAAGAATGCCATTCAGGATCTTATCGATGAGAGGAGAATAGAAGTACAGGCTCCCGAAGCCCCAAACATTACCCAGAATCCGCTGCCAAATCACCACGAAACACATATGATAGAATTGGTGCAGGGTGATGGCAGTCAAAAACCATCTCAGGCCGTGATGATGATAAAGTCGAGTGGCAAGTTAGAAAAGGAAGTTGTGAAGGAGAAAGTGATTGTTGAGAAACCAAAGCCAGTAGTGGTGGGAGGTTTAAAAGTGGTAGTGCCAGGCGCAAAGACGATCGTGATTGTGAAAGGCGCAAGTGCAGAGCCAGTAATCATAAAACCAGTAGTGCAAATGCCAGTGGTGAGTACAAAGACTGTACCTTGGAACTATAACAAGGTAGCAGTAGTTTACAAGGGAAAAGAGATTTTCGGTGAAATTAATGAAACGCATGGACTCACCCGGTCAGGAAGGTGTTTTGCTCCAGAGGAACTGAGAAAGATGAAGACGGTAAAAGAAAGTCAATTGAAGAAGCCCGTGTCGGAGGACGAAGCAGAAGAATTCCTTAAGAAAATGAAGTCACAAGAGTACTCAGTGGTTGAGCAGTTAAGAAAGACCCCGGCCCAAATTTCTTTGCTATCTTTGTTGATACATTCGGAAGAACACCGGAAGGCTCTTATGAAGATTCTAAATGAGGCTCATGTTCCGGAGAAGATTTCAGTGTGTCACTTGGAGAAGATTACCAGCAAAATTTTCGAGTCTAATAGAATCACCTTCTTTGATAAGGAGCTGCCGGTGGAGGGAACTGAACACAATAAAGCATTGTACCTTACAGTAAAAAGTGAAGAGTCAGTCGTGACCAGGGTATTGATTGATAACGGATCGAGCGCTAACATTTGCCCGCTGTCAACTTTAGGGAAGCTGAACATCAGCCCGAACAGAATCCGGAAGAATAGTATCAACGTGAGAGGGTTTGACGGCGGAGGTAAAAACACATTGGGAGATATTATTTTGGAAGTGACCATCGTTCCCGTTGATTTTAGTATGGAGTTTCAGGTGCTCGACATTGCCGTGTCGTACAACTTGTTGTTAGGCCGACCCTGGATTCATGCGGCCAAGGCTGTACCGTCTTCTCTACACCAGATGGTCAAGTTTGAGTGGGAACAGCAAGAGATTGTCGTACACGGGGAGGAAAATGCTTGTAATGTGGTAGCACTTTTTGATGATACTGATGGGGATAGAGGTCCTTGGGTCTACCAAGTGACGGATGCTGTTGTGGTGAACGGAATTGCTGAAGGGGAAAAGTTGCCAACCCCTATGATGGCACCAACTGTTGTGATGGTGGCCAGAGAAATGCTGAGAAACGGATTTGCACCGGGGAGGGGATTAGGCAGAACATTGCAGGGAGTCATTCAACCAGTTCAACTTCCGGAAAACAAAGGTACATTCGGCTTAGGGTTCAAACCCAACTTTGCCGACATCCAAAGAGCCTCAAAAGCCAAAAAGAACTGGACCTTGCCCAAACCCATACCCAAATTATCCGACACCTTCATTAGGCCTGGTACAAAATATCAACCATCTGCTGCGACAAAGTGCATGGAGACCCAACTTGATGAAGAAATGCTGGGATTTGAGAAGATGTTTTGGGAGGTGAATACGATTGAAGCAGGGGAAGGCACGAGCAAAATGGACGTGCAGTTTGTGGGACCTGGGATCATGTTGAACAATTGGGAAGCTACTCCTTTCCCTATCTGGAAGGAGTCTTGGTAGTTAGCTCAAAATTTCATCATTGCTTTCCCGAAAGTTGTTATTTTATAGTTTTCCCATTCCCCTCATGAAAAGAAAATCACCATGTATCCCGAACATTGTTCACTCTTTTATCAATGAAATGCAGTTTTCCTTTTTCTTCACTTTTGCCTTATTTTTCTTTATTTTTCTTTTTGTACAGTTTTGCATGTGTTGATTCCAATGCCATGTCATGCGTGAAGGATTCTAGACCCAGTTCTGACAATCACGTTACTATACAAGAAATCGAGGAAGATAGTGAAATAGAATGTGAGGATGAGGAAGACCTGGAGGAAATAAGTAAGGACATGAAACAATACGAGGAAAAACCCAAACCGAATCTGAGTGATACGGAATCTGTAAATTTGGGGAGCGAAGATGATGTCCGAGAAACAAAGATTAGTGTGCATTTGGAGGCGCCCCTCAGGGATGAATTGATAAGGTTGTTACATGAATTTAAGGACATCTTTGCCTGGTCCTATGATGACATGCCCGGACTTAGCACCGATTTGGTGGTACACAAGTTGCCTATCTATTCTGAATGCTGGCCGGTAAAGCAAAAGCTGAGGAAATTCAAAATGGACATTAGCGTGAAGATAAAAGAAGAGGTGAATAAGCAGTTTGAGGCAAAGGTCATAAGAGTTACCAAATACCCCACCTGGTTGGCAAATGTCGTGCCGGTCCCGAAGAAAGATGGCAAAACCAGAGTGTGTGTAGACTATAGAGACCTCAACAAAGCTAGTCCGAAGGATGACTTCCCATTGCCAAACATTCACATATTGATCGATAATTGCGCCAAGCATGAGATCGGTTCGTTTGTGGATTGTTATGCTGGATATCACCAGATCCTTATGGACGAAGAAGATGCTGAGAAAACTGCTTTCATTACACCTTGGGGAACATACTGTTACAGAGTAATGCCGTTTGGATTGAAGAATGCCGGGGCAACTTACATGAGGGCAATGACCACAATGTTTCACGATATGATGCATCGGGAAATTGAAGTATATGTGGACGATGTCATCATAAAGTCCAGAAAACAACCTGATCATGTGAGAGATTTGAGGAAGTTTTTCCAAAGACTCCGGAGGTACAATCTAAAGCTCAATCCGGCGAAGTGTGCTTTTGGAGTACCTTCAGGGAAACTATTGGGGTTTATTGTGAGTCGGCGAGGTATTGAACTAGATCCATCAAAGATCAAGGCTATTCAAAGTCTACCTCCGCCGAAGAACAAGAAGGAGGTCATGAGCTTACTAGGAAGGTTGAATTACATTAGTCAGTTCATTGCTCAATTGACATCAACGTGTGAGCCGATCTTCAAGTTGTTGAAGAAAGATGCAGCGGTGAAATGGACCGACGAGTGTCAGGAAGCCTTCGACAAGATTAAGGAATATTTGGCCAATCCTCCGGTGTTAGTACCTCCAGAACCAGGGCGACCTTTGATATTGTATCTGACAGTGCTGGATAACTCTTTCGGTTGTGTACTGGGTCAACATGACGAGACAGGCAAGAAAGAACAAGCCATATATTACCTCAGCAAAAATTTTACATCCTACGAGGTGAAGTATACCCAACTGGAAAGAACTTGTTGTGCATTGATTTGGGTAGCTCAGAAGCTAAAGCATTATTTGTCAGCATACACCACGTACTTGATATCACAATTGGATCCTCTGAAATATATATTTCAGAAGCCTATGCCTACGGGAAGACTGGCCAAATGGCAGATTCTGCTCACGGAATTTGACATTGTCTATGTAACTCGTACGGCAATGAAGGCACAAGCTATTGCGGACCACTTAGCCGAGAATCCGGTGGATGATGAGTATGAACCATTAAAGACGTACTTCCCGGATGAAGAGGCAATGATTGTCGAGGAGATGGAGCAAGATGAGAGACCAGGATGGAAAATGTACTTTGACGGAGCCGTCAACAGCAAGGGCGTTGGTATCGGAGCGGTACTCATTTCAAGTACGGGTCAACACTATCCCGTCACAGCTCAGCTTCGATTTTTCTGTACCAACAATATGGCCGAATATGAGGCGTGCATCTTGGGATTAAGGATGGCAATTGACATTGGTATTCAAGAGATTTTGGTCATGGGTGACTCGGATCTCTTGGTACACCAAATTCAAGGGGAATGGGAGACACGAGATTTGAAATTGATACCATATCGGTATTGTTTGCACGAGTTGTCTCAAAGATTCCAGTCTATAGAGTTCAAGCACATCCCAAGAATGCACAATGAGATTGCGGATGCTTTGGCCACATTGTCCTCTATGTTGCATCATCCGGACAAGACATATATAGATCCACTCCAGATCCAAGTCCGAGATCAGAATGCTTATTGCTTCACTGTGGAAGAAGAGTCGGATGGAGAGCCGTGGTATCATGATATTAGAGAATACTTGAAAGCTGGCAAATACCCGGAGCAGGCCACTAGAGACCAAAAGAGGGCCATCAGGCGTCTAGCCAATGGATTTTTCCTCGGTGGAGGAGTGGTATACAAAAGAACACCGGATCTGGGCTTATTGCGATATGTGGATGCACAACAAGCAGATGGAATCATGATTGAAGTACATGCCGGAGTATGCGGACCCCACATGAGCGGATATGTTTTAGCAAAGAAGATTTTGAGAGCTGGGTACTACTGGCTCACTATGGAGCGTGATTGTATCAGGTATGTAAAGAAATGCCATCAATGCCAGGTACATGGGGATCTGATCCATTCTCCGCCTTACGAGTTGCACACAATGTCAGCACCCTGGCCCTTTGTTGCTTGGGGCATGGATGTCATCGGCCCAATAGATCCAGCCGCTTCTAATGGGCACAGGTTCATTCTAGTTGCAATTGATTATTTCACCAAGTGGGTCGAAGCTAAGACATTCAAGGCAGTGACGAAGAAAGCGGTGGTGGATGTTGTGCACGAGAATATTATATGCCGATTTGGAATCCCCAAGGTGATTATCACAGACAATGGAGCCAATTTAAACAGTCATCTCATGGCGGAAGTTTGTGAAAGGTTTAAGATCACGCACCGCAATTCCACACCTTACAGGCCAAAGGCGAATGGAGCGGTAGAAGCGGCTAACAAGAATATCAAGAAGATTCTCCGAAAAATGGTGGAAGGATCCAGGCAGTGGCATGAAAAGTTACCCTTTGCTCTCATGGGTTACCGCACGACGGTACGTACTTCTATCGGAACCACACCTTATACCCTGGTGTATGGAACAGAGGCCGTTATACCCGCAAAAATAGAAATACCGTCATTGCGAATTATAGCCGAATCTGAGATAGATGACGATGAATGGGTAAAGGCCCGGTTAGAACAGTTGAATTTGATTGATGAGAAGAGGTTGGCCGCAGTCTGCCATGGGCAGTTGTATCAGCGAAGAATGGCCAGGGCATATAATAAGAAGGTACGACCTCGAAAGTTTGAAGTCGGACAGCTTGTTTTGAGGTGTATCTTACCACATTGGGCAGAGGCGAAAGGCAAGTTTGCGCCAAATTGGCAGGGACCGTTCGTGGTATCACGGGTGTTGTCCAATGGAGCATTATATTTAACAGATGTTGAAGGAAGGTGCGTAGAGACTGCTATCAATTTAGATGCGGTCAAAAGATACTATGTATGATTCCTTTTCAATTGTATGTTTTGTATTTTGTTGTGATTTTGGAATTGAAATGACGAAGGCGTTTTATTCTCTATCCAAACACTTTATCCATTGATAACCCCTTTGAGCCTTAATGAATGAATTCTTTCATATCCCTCTCTCGGAATCGCTCTAGTGCAATAAGATCGAAATTGCCAGAATGAAAAATGAAATGATGGAAAAATGAAAAAAAAAATGAAAAAAATGATGAAAAAAAAAATGAAAAAAAAAAGAAGAGAAAAGACAAAAAATCGGGAAAAAGTCAAAAGAAATCCATCTAACTTATGAAGTTGGATGAACTACGTCCGACTTGATCCCGAAAGGGTACGTAGGCAGCCTCTCTGAGGTTCAGTCACAATAAAGAAAAAATCCAAAAATTCCCCACATATTGAAACTGGGCAGAAGTTATGTTTAATAATTCCGAGAGTTGTAAATATTTTTAACCCTCGTGAATTTTGAGCCTTTATATCTTTCTTTCTTAACCCACCCAAAAGCCACGTTACAGTCCAAAGAAAGACCTTCTGATCTATTTTGAAATGATAACAAACACAACGAAGGAGGAGCGAAGCATCGGATAATACCCGTGGTACAGAAAACAAAATACAAAAAAGGAAAAATGGAAATAAATAAAAAAAAAATGAGAGAGTCTCATCAGTGAAAACCTTAGCCGGCACCGTGAGGCGATTGTAAGGTTGAGAGAAATAAAAAGAGAGAGTCTCATCAGTGAAAACCTTAATCGGCACTGTGAGATGATTGTTAGGTTGAGAGAATAAATGAGAGAGTTCTATTGGTGAAAACCTTTCGAGGCACCTTAAGGCGATCGTGAGGACTATCAGAAAAGAGAAAAGGCAACAAAAAAGAGTATCGGTTTGGGTCAAAGGCAATTCAGAGTCAGAATAATGATTGGAACGAACTGGGTCAGAGTTTAAATACATGGCATGGTCAGCGGAATCAGCCAGCAAATACCCAGATAAGTTCTGTCATCTCTCCAAAACACCCTTACTTTTCTTTCATTTTCTGCATTTCATTGTTTACCTTTTTTTGAGAGCTAACTACCGGCTCCTGATAACGGAAGTTGAAACAACACTGGATCAGAAAGGATAGAAGATTGGGGAAGGGAATAAAGAAGCTTGGCAAACATGGCCAAAGAAAAAGAAAACAAAACAAAAATGGAGAAATGAGAAAAATACAAAAAGAGTCTGCAAGGGACAAGAAGTCGAAAGTCATGCAACATGAGAAAGCAAAAACAAAGGAAGCAATAAGAAGTGGGGACGGCAAATGCCAGTTGCCAGCAGTTTATATCTAATAAATTTTGTTTCATGCAGGAACAAACTGTCACTAATCACTTTAAAGTGAATGTGACCAATGTGGAAAATTTAAAATACCAAAAAGAGAAAGTCCGCCGAATAAGTGGAGAAATTCACGGGCAAGAGATAAGTTGGTAAAAAGAAAATACCAAAAAGAGGAAGGTAACATCTTTTAAAATCCACTCCCCAGTCCTCAGGCTGAGGGGATACTGTTTTGCATTTGCATTTGCACGTTTAAATTCTGTTAGGTGCCCACCTTCTAATACGGGAATATTTTCTGCATTCGCATTGCATGTTTAATTACTGTTAGGTGCCCACCTTCTAATACGGGAATATTTTTCTGCATTCGCATTGCACGTTTAATTTCTGTTAGGTGCCCACCTTCTAATACGGGAATACTTTTCTGCATCACATTGCACGTTTAATTTCAGTTAGGCGCCCACCTTCAAATACGGGAATACTTTCCTGCACATCATGGTTTACATAATTAAAAGCCCATACTGGGGCAGAAAAAAAGGGGTAGTTTGTTTTGTTTTGAGCAGGTTCAGCTCGAGATTAAGAAATACCAGTGAAAATCAAAAAAAAAAGGAAAAACAAGAAAATCGACAAAAAAGAGGGTCAACAAGAAAGAAAATCAACAAAAAGAGGGTCAGCATCAAAGGAAATCAACAAAAAGAAAGAGATTCTGCATCACCGGAAATGGAAGAAGAGCAAAAGTTAGATCAAGAACAATTGTAATTGTAGGATCATAGCTTAGAATAGCTTCTTCATTTTACATTTTCCCCCGGTGTAATAAGGAGTAAGTCAGCAGGTCTCAACAGTGTCAATGCAACAGTGAGTCTGGTAGTTTAAAACTGCCAGACCTTCCCGAACTACACTGACCTGATTCCTGTTTAGCCCAGGATATGTAGGCAACCTCTAAAGTAGGGTGCGGTCAAAAGGTTTTCAAAAATGCTTTCACGGAATATGCCGATGTGCAAAAATCTCTCATTACTGCTCACTTGTCTTTGCAGCCGCTCGTATACTTGAAAGGCATCGATACTATTGTGAGCACATGATTTTTGCATTGAGCAATTAATTCCAAAATTAAAATAAAAATGTTTTTGAGTGCAATTACTTGATTTATTGGAAATTGGCTATACTTTTGTGTTTGAATAAGTGGAAATTAGAAGAAAATCAAAAAATATAGGCTAAGTAATTAATTTGTTAGTTTAATTAGTTAGATTTTAAGAAAATTAGCAAAATAGTTTAAGTAGGAGAAAATAAGAGAAAAATAGCAGAAAAATTGCAAAAAATACTAGAAAATTTGAGTAAATAGGGAATTAGGTTTTATAATTTTCCATAAAAGAAAAAGAAAAAAAAAGTATAAAAGAAAATACATAAAAATGATTAAAATCTGGAAAAAATACAAAAAAAAAATACATAGGCATAATAAATTGGGCCAGGTATTGTCCAGATAATTGGCCCAGTCTGCTAAGCCCAGTGAATTGGACCACCCGATCCTTCAATTGGTTTTAATCTCCGCCGTTCATCTAGTTCAATCCAACGGTCCAGGTAATTAGCGGTTTAGTTTTAATTAATTAAATGTGAGATCAAATCTCAACCGCCCGTTTAGAATGATCTAACGGTTGATGGCTTAGGGTCTCATTTGTAATCAAACGGTGCCGTTTAAGTAACGCGCACCAGAGCCGTTGATCTCCCTTCAATGAACGGTCCAGATCACCTCGTATGACCTGCCTATAAAAGGCTTTGGTCTGAACGAGGGTCTTCATTTCGTGAACCCTAGAGACCGCCGCCCCAAACCCCTCTCCTTCATCTCCATCGTCTTCACCATCTTCAAACCTAGCCGGCCATGGCGGCCACCACTCCCACGGTGGTCGCCGACCTCTTTTGACTCCCCTCTCGTCTTCTCCTTCTTCTATTTCTTCTTCTCCATCAAAAAAGCCCCCAAGAACTCCCCTTCTCCATGAATCCCGGTCACCGGAATTTACCGCCGGTGACTACCAAAGAATGAACCACCGTCTCAAACCAACGCCGATCGGACCGCCTTGGTCTGATCTACATCCCTATACCACTGGTTCCCCTCGAATCTACCCCAATCGCTTCGAATATCCCAAAAAGGGTCGTCGGAACCCTAACTCCGGCGACCCCCAAACTTAAAACCACCCAAAGGCCTCACCTTTTACCCTCCCAAACACTCCCCTACAACTCAAAACCCAAAAGGCTTCGCCTTGAAGCCTGAAAGAAAAAACCAGAGAAGGAAAAAACTAGAAAAAAGAGAGGATCTGAAAAGAATAAAGAGAAAAAAAGAAAACAAGAAAAGGAGGCCTGAGAGTCTGTGAAAGATAAAGAAAAGAAAAAAGAAAGAGGAGTAGGAAGCTCGGGGGACAGGCCCCGCTAAGCTAAGTCCCCCTCCTCTGTTTTGATTATTTGCTTTGCTTCTTAGCTGTTTCATTTTTGTTTTTACATGCTTTTTCTCTGATTTTTGTTTCCATGATTTGGTTCTGTTTATGTTCTTGTGGTTATCGATCTGTTAGTTTTCAACAAAGCATGATTGCTCCTCTCTTTATGATTCTTTACATGTCTAGTTGTTTAGTCATTATTATTCATTAGGTTTACCTGGCTTGTTTGGATTTTTGTTTTGTTTTCCTGTTTCTCTGAATTAACTTGAAACTCTCTCTTTGACCTCTGTTAGTATTAGGCTACTTCATCTTGTTAGTTTTAGATATCTTCTTTGCATGTTTTTGGACTCTAATTTTGTGTTAGTTTATCTTTGTTAACTCTCATTAGCTTGAATGATTATTCTCTTCTGTTTCTTCTCATGCTTAGATCCTGGCTACCATGTCTATGTTATTCTGTGGTTTGTGTGACTAAAATGAGTCATGTTTCATCTATTATTGACTATTTTCTAGAGCTTAGCTTCTGTGAGTGTTCATGCTTCTGAACAGTTTTGTGAGAGTTGAGTTGTCATACATGTCTGTGCCCATGAATTTTGGGTAGGTTGAGTCTTTCAGTGAGTCATTCAACATAAACTGTTTCTAATTAGTCTTGTTCAATGTTAATTGACATCTTTGCTATATGAACCTGAGTAATGTAAGTTGATTAGTTGAGATTCAACATTATCAAATCCCTTCTCCGAATTTTAATTAGTTGATAGACATGTTAGGTTTCATATGGTTATGGGTGAAATTATATACTGAAATGGCTAAAACTGCAATAGTCCTATGTTAGTTGAACACTGTTAAGGGCCTGTCATACTTTAGGTGAATTGGGTATAGCTGTTAGTGCTAGGTCTCACTAAATGGCTAGTTTTAAATAGGTTAGAACTGAAAATGAACAAAATAGGCTATAAATTAAATAATTGGCCTAAGAATGGTCAACCTTGCAAAGGGTTGACCTATTCTATAAGGCCCTAACACACAGCCCACTTTAAAAGTGGCTGGTTGTGCAAAATGGCTATGTCTGCAAATGCAGACTAGCCCAGGCTCTCTTTAGAGCCCTGAACAACAAAGTGGCCAAACCTGTAAAGGTTTTGGGCCCAGTTGTTCAGTAATTGGCTTTAATAGTTAAAGTTAAGTCTCAACTTGAGACTGACTAAATTTTAAAAGAGTTACTTTTAATAATAAAGCAGGCTATGCCTGCAATTAGCTTAAATTTGAAATAAAAGGTCTTAGTTAACTGAAATAGATCCAGAAGTGGCTAAAATTGAAATAGTCCTTTAAAATAAATCTGGCCAGCCCTTAAATACTAATGCCAGGGCTGGCAATTAGTTAAATAGGTTCAAAGGTTGCTGGAATTTAACCTAGGTAAGTTAGTAAATAAACAGTGCCCTTAGGGACACAATTGGGAACTAAAAAGGTGAAATAGTAAATAGTTAGAACCTAAGAGGGTAAGGGAGTCCTTTGTACCCCTGATTTCTGCAATTTTGCAGAGATTTAAGGGTATAATGGTCTCCCTAAAAAGGGAAATCTGTAAAAATCTCAAACCCCTAAGGTCATATTGGTAAAGAACTCCTAAAAAGAATCTTTAGAACCTTCCAGCACATGCTGGAAGGATATTTGGTAATTGAAATTGGGGTTAAAGTGTAAGTTTAGTAATTTTAAGAGGGGAGAAGTGGGATTAAATCCCAAACTTTTCCCCCAAGTCATCAGCCCTTACCTCAACTATAAATACCTATAGAAAAGGGCTGAAAAGGGGGTTCCAATTCTAAGCAATCTGAAATATATATCTAGGCTGGTTTTATACAAAGCTGAAAAAGGTTAGAGATAACAATACAACAATAGAATTTATGGGTTTCTATCGGATTTTGATGGGTTTTCTTGCTTGCTGCTGGGTCTATATATTTGCTGCTGTGGTATTTTCGTCCTGTGGATCTTCAGTCATCTCTAATCACTGTTGCATTGCATAGCTGAGTCCTTGCTGTTACTTATCTGCCTTGGTTTCCCTAGACTCATCAGATTTCTCTTGTTGATTCAGGTACATTTCCCTTTTTCCATTTGAAGTTGTAATGGCAAGATGTTTTGAGATGAAAATGAAGATTTGAACTACTTCTGTTATCTTTTGTTTTTTGTAATTTTATTCTAGATCTGTAGTGTATTGCAGTAGATAGCCGAGAAAAACATAAACACAAGAGATGTAATAGCTTAGTAATAGTAGTAGTATAGTAGTAGTAATTAGCACCTCACCTAGTTAATTAGGTAAAAATTCCTAAAACATAAGCTAGTTAATCATGGATTAAAACGTTAACTGTTTCTTCACAAGTAATTTCATAAGTCATAATCACGTAGTCACTCATATGATATGGATTCGCATTTTAACATAAGTAATTTTAAAAGACGAGAAATGTTAGTCTAGCATAACCTGATTGATAACGCCGAAAGGCGCCAAGTCATAGGGGAATCCATGGGGTAGTTATGATTAAGCTTCGAATCGTTTTAAAAATAGACACTTAAGCTGTTATGATCCAGTAATCAGAACTTTGAATTTTGTAATTAGCATGTTTCAATGTCAGTTGTCCAGAGTTGATTGAGTTTAAAACGCAAAGTGAGTAGATGGAGTAACAATTAGGTTGAGACTAGTTTAGAAACTATCAAATAGGTTTAAATCTGTATTAAAATCAGCGGGTTGGCAGTGTAATTGTAAATTACTCATCTCGTCTTTAAATAGTCTTCTTATACAGTTAGCTTCATAAGCTTTTAACTAGTAAATAGCTAAAAAAGGGTAGTGTAAATTCGTTAGTAAAAGTCAAGATCAGAGAAAGTCAGTGTATTAAGCTTTCGTGTACTTTAGATATAATTCAGAGTTAGCATTAATATTCTTGTACAGTTATTTTGCCTTTTGATTAATAAAAGAGTAGTTTGATTTTGTTCTTCTATGTCTGGTTGCTGTGAGTTCATTATTTCTGTTGCCTTTATCATTTTCGTCTGGTTTGGGCCCTGTGTAACGTTGGGCCTGAATTGTCCTATGAAATCGCTTAATCTACTGATCGAGAGTTTGAAGGCATTCTGGGCTTTGAGGCTTGGGCTCGTCTTTTGCGGATCCGTTTAAATGGTTGAAGAGAAGACCAGGCCCAAATAAATAACAAATTCAACGGGCCTGGAATATTTATCATTTAAGGCAAGAACAAATATAGAAAACTTAGCCAAATATTAGTATCCTTTAAAAAAAAAATTGGGATGAGCCTCGCCCGAATAACAAACACCGGGGCCCCCCATTTAGTAATAGAATAACATAATAGAGCCGGAGAGGCTAATAGCGAATTCCATAGCCTCTCCCAAAGTTAAAAGCCGATATAGACTATCTTAAGGCGCGGTTTTAATATACCTTCCTATGAACGAGTGTGCACTTGGTGCGACTCAAATCCAAATCTCGGTAAAACTGAAATACACCAAAAGTCATAGGCGTACTGGTTGCGGTATGACTTGAGGCGTGTTTTCGCGATACCGCAAATTCCTTAAAAGTAATATTTAACGTAAAAGCATTATGTTGTTAAAACCTATAATTGAGTCAAACAAAAGTCAAGAACAACAGTGGAGCGACCGTGCTAAAACCACGAAATCCGGGAGTGCCTAACACCTTCTCCCGGGTTAACAGAGTTCCTTATCCGGATCTCTGCTTCGCATACATTTATAAGAGTCAAAATTCCTCGGATTCGGGATTAACCGGTGACTTGGGACACCATTGTCATTCCCAAGTGGCGACTCTGATTAATCTCTAATAAAATCTCGAACCGATTGTCCTTTAATTGGAAAAACTCCTTCCCTTACATTATTTTATCCGTCTTGGGTAATTGAGCGTCGGGGTATACCCTACAAGTGTATTTATACGCTTTAAGTGTGTGGGGTAGTAAAAAGGGAGGTGTGACATACTTTTCATTAAAGTAATTGACTATGAATGAGAGAGAGGAAGACTTTACTGAAATTGCTGCGACATTTCTCTGGTTGAAGGATAAAAGAGATTGAAAATTTTCTTAAAATGGAGAAGATGACAAGGGAAAGGGAAAGCAGCGCTGGAGAGAGAGAGAGAATTTGGGAGGAAACCGTAGTGGATTTTAGGTCTTTGTGTTGTAGAAGGGTGTTAGATGGACTGATGGTAGGGGTTGGGCTTGAGTGGTAGTAAGATGTGGGCTATGGAAAAGGGTTGTGGTATGTTTTTTTCTCTTTTTTTGTGAAAAACGAATTTGGGACTTCAATAGGCCAAATTTAATTGGTCTATTCCCAATCTTCCAATTATTCCTTTTGAGCTTCTTTGTATTAAGACTCAAATTTATATACTATATATATGTATGGGACAAAAATATTAAGCAGCTATTAATAAAAACTAAAGTAATTACAATATTAGTTGCGACGGTATTAATAATAACAGTAGTAGTAATAATAATAATAATAATAATAATAATAATAATAATAATAATAATAATAATAATAATCTATATTATATTAAAAGCACGAAGGCCCTTAGTGAAATGTCATTCGCCTTTTTATTCTTTAAAAATAGATTTCATATTAGGCAAAATAGCAATTTAATTATACTTAAAATTAAGACTTTAAAGTCAACTAAAATTTTGCATATTAAATAATTACCCTTTTTGAGCTACTATGTAGGAAATATAAATATTTCGAACTTAAACATCAATTAAAATATTACCTTACAGAGTTATAAGATAGACATAGTAATTAAGTAATATATAAAGTCTAACCTAAAAATTTTCGAAAACCTATACTTTATTTATGGTGTGAAATAGAATGATAAATAAAGAGCCAAAAGAATATTATTTATTACATACTCATTCATACAAAAGTTTACATAAACTTTTGATCTAACTTATTCTTAGTTATCATGGATTCATGGTAACGATTCTCCAAACATAAAGGAAAAAATATTATACAGGACCTATAATAAACGGAATCAATGTCAACTTAATATTGAGTGTATTAACAATAATCAATTTTCATCTGTTACTCATTATAAATATATTATCTATTATTCCTTATAATCTTAATATTTTCTCATATGATTTTGAATACCTCTCTTATTTTTACTTTTTTTTACTTTAAATTCTTTAGCCTTTATATTGTGTTTCTCGGTTTTATTTAATAATCTAAGCTTTATATTAATATTTATTATTTTAAAAAACTTATATGTTTGATATTAACTTTTTATTTTATAACGGAAACATATTTTAATGATTTTTGTTATGTAATGTTTTTAAAAATATGCTAGAGATTAATAGTTTTAAATCAACTAAATTTTGTAAATTTAATCCTTCTTTGGATATATAAGTTCTATCTTAAATATCTTGTATAATATCAGTGGGTACTCTTCGATTTTTCTAAACTCAAAACCCAATATTTGAGACAATGCGGAAGAAATATATGAAAAAATTATAAAAATATAAATATACAACTCGCTATGTATATAATTTTTTTTATATTATAGATATAGGGTACACGCGCGAAGCGCGTACCCTAAGACTAGTACTAATAAAAATAGTAATAATTATACGAATTTTAATAGTAATGAAAATGGAAATAAAGATAAGGCGTTCGATTTATAACTTAGAAGCTCAAGAAAATTAATTAGAAGAACAGATAGACAAAATTGGATGTCAACAGTGATCATATCAAAATGACAAACGAAATAAGCATACAAAATACGGTCCCAACCAAATCGTGGTGTCACGAGACTGAGCCTCTACAGAATAAACATCCTAGTACAAACAAGTCTCTACAAGATGAAAACGACATAATGATAAAGAAGGAGAAAACAGGTTCTGCAGACGCCAGCAGCTACCTCGTAGTCTCCGCAAAAGTAGATAGGGATCAGCAGCTACAACAACTCAACTGCTCTCGGGCACCTGTGAATCTGCACAAAAAGTGCAGGGGAGTGAGGTGAGTGTATTTCAACTCAGTGAGTAATAATAATAAACAACAACTGAAAGTAAGAACTCATGTGCTATCACTACACAGTTCTAAGGCAACCCCCACATATAAGTCATCACTATAATGAGTACTCTGATCTCCAGTCCACATCTATCTCAACTAGATCCCACACTGACCAAATCCTCACTCGTACCTCTACGGTGTAAACCCATCTCAATATACGAAGATATATACATATGTCTATATTGTATAAGTATTTAAGTAAGTATAGGTATATGAATAAGTATAATGTTGCGGCGTGCAGCCCGCTCCAATGCATATACCGTTGCGGTGCGCAGCCCGTTCCATTTAACGTCGACGGCGCTCACTAGGGGTGTATACAGACTCCGGAGGGGCTCCTACAGCCCGCGCAATAATACTGCGGCGTGCAGTCCGATCCAACATATATATACTGCAGCGGCGTGCAGCCCGATCCAATATTATATACTGTTGTGGCGTGCAGCCCGATCCAATATATATACTGCTGCGGCGTGCAGCTCGATCCAATATATATACTGCTGCAGCGTGCATCCCGATCCAATATATATACTGATGCGACGTGCAGCCCGATCCAATAAAGGCATATATATATATATAATATCTCAAAGCGGGTCCTCGACCCTGTCCCAATTAGTATGGGATTGGCCTTTCAGGTCCACTCAGCTAATTTAGGGAATTTCCACCCTAAGTAATCTATCTCTCACAGTACACATTTAATACTGGCTCTTAATAGTCTATTCGGCTAGTTTTACGGCTGAGTGTAAGTTTCCAACATGATATAAGGGTCACCTAGCTCTACAGGTTCCCTAATGCTCTACAGATCGGCACAAGGCCCCAAATATGGCTACCATCCCAATTACATAGTTATAATCTCATTATCAGTCATAATACACAGTCAACTATAAGCCGGGAAGGACTAAGTCCAAGTCCCCAATCATAATGTCACCACATCCATCTCAAGACGCGTGTTTCATCTCAACATAGCACTGTGAAGTGCTAGTACGGGGTTTCAAACCCTCAGTACATTATTTACTATCACCACTCACCTCGAACCGGTAGAAGCCTCAGTCCGCCTTGCGCTTGCCTCGCAAATCAATCTCCTCGGATGCCAAATCTGCTCAAAATCAAGGATAATACATCAACATATTCCCAATTCACGCAACCCATTTGAAATAACCCAAATTGCATCAAAATCCACAAAGTTGTCAAAATTCGAATTTTGGTGCGCTTCTCGAAAAATTACAAAAGTTACATATTCGGAACCCTCGTCTCAATACGAGTCTAAGAATATAAAATTTACCAAATTCGGACTCCATTTGCCCACTCAAATCGGTATTTTTCTACAATTCTAGGCCTCGGGCTAAAACCCACCTTTAATCTTCCATTTTCATAGAAATACTCAATAATTTCATGATAAAAGCACGTAATTAAGCCACAAAACTTACCTCCGACAATATCACGATTATTCCCTAGCTATTTCCCATCACTTCCTCTCTCTAGGCTCAACAATGGGGGTTTTTGTGAATGAACCCGTATAGGAAATGTTCTGTAATTAAAGAATCTGCCAGGCCTAATTACTCTACGCGATCGCAGCAATGGGATCGCGATCGCGATGACCAATTCTTGGGCTGCCAATTCTTCTTCTACGCGATTGCATGGTCCTGGACGCGATCACAGCGACCAACTTAGCGACCCTACGCGATCGCACTGCACGCAAGTTCGACTCTATGCGATCGCATCAACTCTTCCGCGATCGCGATGCACAGCCCCTCACCCTTACGCGATCGCATCACTCTTCCCGCGATCGGGAAGAACAATTTTTCGGCCTCACTCCGATACACTAAGAGATCGCGTGGCAATGGCCGCGATCGCAGAGAACAAATAACCTGCAATTTTATTGCAGCAATTCCAGCAGTTCCTTTGGCTCAAAATGGTCCGTTTTGACCCCCGAATTCATCCCGAGGCCCTCGGGACCCCAACGAAAACCACCAACATACGCCATAACACGATTCAAACTTGTTCCAATCATAAAAACGAGCCCTCAAACACGGAAAATATCGAATCCAAGCAAATTCAAGCCTAAGTTTTCATTCAAACTTCCAAAACCGACATTCAATCAAAAACCCGACCAAACGACGTCCGAATGACCTGAAAATTTGCGGACATATCCAAAATCACATGACGAAGCTACAAGAATTGTCGAAATTCCATTCCGACCCCCGGATCAAAATCTCACCTACCATTCGAATTTCGCCAAAATTCAACCTTGGCCAATTCAAGCCTATTTCTACACCGGACCTCCAAATTCAATTCCGATCGCTCCCCTAAGTCACGAATCACCTCTCGGAACTACCTGAATCATCAGAACCCGATTCCGAGCCCTCTAACTAAATAGTCAACTCCAGGTTGACTTTTCATATTCAAGTTTCCTTCAAAAAGGCTATATGCCTCATTTTCAATCCAATTCACTCCTAACTCACCCGATAGACTCTAACACTGATATAAAAATATTAATACATATGATTACAACATAACAGAGTGATAATTCCCGTGACGATGGGCCGGGTCGTCACAGCTATGGGGAAAATATCAATTCAGCCGAAACTAAAGAGAGATATGAAAGAACAACTCAGAAATTTCAACCAAGCAATAACAAAAATGTTGTGGCGCGCAACCCCATCCAATATAACAATTAACATTGTTGTAGCGTGCAACTCGATCCATATTTAATATTATTTTGGCACGCTACCCAATCCATATATAGTATTGTTGAGGCTTACAACCTGATCCATACATATATAATATCAACAGCAACCATACCAAGTATCCCGGCAAAGGATTCAACAATAAAATAAACTCGTCCCGGAAAAGGAGAATCAACTATATCCAATCTTAACTCAACTTCTACTCATCTCACATAACACCAATACTCAATTATAAAGACTTTACACAAACAAAAAAACTCAATCCCTGCTCAATATTGAGAATCATCAGTTAAAGCATTTGTTGTATCATTTAAGAACATAACAATTTGCAATCTAAGACTCATGGTTGTGCTCGACACCAACGTATAGATACTCTTCACCATGCCTATACGTCGTACTCAACAAGAAGCAAATATCAAATAGGACACAACTCCTAATCCATCAAGCTAAGGTTAGACCGAACACTTCCCTCGAACTTCCACGGCCAACTCAATCCTCAATAATTGCCTTTCCTTTTGAATTTGGCCCCAACACAATCGTATCTATACATAATTGACTTAATAACATCAATACATTCTAAACAAATAATTCCAATGCTTAATTATAGCTTTTTAATCATTCTTCCCAAAAAGTCCTAAATTGACCACGGGCTCGCTTGGTCGAAACACGAGGTTCGGACAAAACTCCAATCACCCATTCACCCACGAGCCTGAATATATAATTTGCTCTAAAGTTGGACCCCCAAAACAAGGTCTAAATCATAAATATATAAAAAGCCCTAACTCTACCCAAATCTGTAATTTTCTACCCTTAATCATATGATTTAAGCTGAGAAATCTGATGTTTGTTAATGGAAATTGAAGAAAATGAATCTAACATTACATACCCAAATATGAGTTGAAATGAAGAAGTTACGAATTTTTATGAAAATTCATGTAATGCTACTGTTTCTGGTATTCTAAAATAACTGGGCAAAAATACTCATCGCGTTCGTGACATAGACCTTCGCGTTCGCGGAATAAGGCTCATATTCGCGGAGCTTTGGCTCCTCATTCCTACGCCTTTGCGGGTTATTGGCCGCATTCACGATGAACAATTTGGTGACCCCTCCCGAGGACCTTACGTGTTCACGAGTGGAAGGACGCTTTCGTGAAGGGTCTCCCCCCTCCCCCCAGCTTCGTGTTCGCATCTTAACCTTCGCATTTGCGAAGATGAAATCTATCACCTGAGATATTTGCCTTATGCGTTCGCGAGAAGGACTACGCAAACGCGAAGGGTAAAATCACGAGGCACTGAACAGCAAAAACCTGCAACTTTTATAAGTTCCAAAAACCTTCCGAAACACCCGAGCCCTCGGGGCTCAAAACCAAACATAAGTACTAACTCAATGACATCATACGAATTTACTTGTGCGATAAAATCGCCAAAATAACATCATAAACATCGAATTAAACCTCAAAATCCATGAATTCTCTCAAACTTCTTAAAACATCAACTTTTCCATTTAAAGTCTAAATCACATCAAATAACATCCATTTTTTACCAAATTCCACAAAATCATCTTAAATTATATATCAGACCTGTACCGAGCTGTAACGACCGGCCACGTCGTTACGGGAATTACCATCCCGTTACCTTGCATTTACATATCTTATGCTTTTATATCAGTATTAGAGTATATCGGGTGAGTTAGGAGTGATTCGGGTTGAAAATGAAGAAAATAGCATGTTTGAAGAAAGCTTGAATATGGGAAGTTAACCTAGAGTTGACTATTGAGTTAGAGTGCTCGAAAAAGAATTCCGATGATTCAAATAGTTTCAGGGGATCATTTATGACTTATGAGAGCAATATTCGAAGGTCTGGTGTAGTTTTAAGCTTGAATAGGCGAAGGTTGAATTTTGGCGGAAATCGGATGGTAGGTGAGATTTTGATCGGGGGTCGAAATGGAATTTCGACAATTTCTGTAGCTTCGTTATGTGATTTTGGATATGTCTGCAAATTTTCAGGTCATTCGGACGTCATTTGATCGGGTTTTGGATTGAATGTTAGTTTCGGAAGTTTTGAAGAAACTTAGGCTTGAATTCGTGTGTAAATGGTGATTTTGATGTTTAGGATGGTGTTTTTGTGATTGGAACAAGTCCGTATCATATTTTGGAGTATGTTGGTGATTTTTGTTGGGGTCCCGGGGGCCTCGGGATGATTTCGGACCATCAACCGGGCATTTTGAACTTGGCAAAATCTGCAGAAAATTGCAGGTTACTGTCCAGGCATTTAAGCCTTCGCGTTCGCGTGGCATGGGCCGCGTTCGCGAAGGCCAGGCGGATCAAAGCATCACGTTCGCGAGTAGGGGCGTCGCGTTCACGTAGACAAGGTAGGGTGAAGCTTCGCATTTGCGTGACTGGGAGTCACGATCGCGTAGAAGGAAAGGGGAGAGCTTCACGTTCGCGTGGGAGTGTACGCGTTCGCGTAGAAGAAGAACCCGACGGCTGGGAGATTGTACATCGCGAACGCGTGGTGGAGCGTCGCGTTCGCGAAGGGTAAACTGGAGCTGGGCATGGTGAACGCGTGAAGACCATCGCGAACGCGTAGAACAAATGGGTCTGGCAGAGAAATTAAATTGCAGAACAGAGGGCTTACGAGTTCATTCACCCAAAACATAATTTTGATCCCTATAGAGAAGAAATCATGGAAAAACACTGGAAAATCATCGGGTATTCATCGGAGGTAAGTTCCTTGACTCAAAAACATAATTTTATGGTAGAATTAACATCAATCTTCATGAATTTGGGTAGAAATAGTGAAGAATTGTGGCCTAGGTATTGAAAACGAGATTTTGAGTTTTGAAAGGCCATTCGAACTCCGATTTCGATAAATTTTATATGCACGGACTCGTAGCGAGACGAGGATCGCATTGGTATAACTCTCTGAATTTTTCGGACAGCGGGCCCGAGGTCGGGTTTTTACCAACATAGCGTAATTATGAGTTTTTCATGTAAATTGAATTGGGTTATGTTTCTTTGACCCGTATTTGATATAATCGTTGTGGTTTGACTAGATTCTACGCACGCGGAGGCGAAATTCAAAGGAAAAGGCATTGCGGACGAGTCTTCGACCTGCTAGAGGTGAGTAGTTTGTGTATATGGTAGCCTGAGGGTTCGAAACCCCGGCTTAGCATATTGTGACGCTAGTATTGCGGGACTGATTGTGGCCGGGGATTGAGACTTGGTACATCCCAGATGTCACACCTCCTTTTTACGCACCCACGAGGGCGCAAGGGAGTTTTTCCAATTAAAGGACAATCGAAACGGGACTAGTTTATTTAATTCAGAGTCGCCACTTGGGAAAATAATGGTGTTCCAAGTCACCGATTTAATCCCGAACCGAGGAAATTTATGACTCTGTAATACAGTCTGCGAAACTAGAAATCTGGATAAGGAATTCTGTTAACCCGGGAGAAGGTGTTAGGCCCTCCCGGATTCCGTGGTTTTAGCACGGTCGCTCAATTGCAATCTTTGTTTCTATCTGATTCTTTTATATATTCTAACCATGTGCTCTAATGCTCCGCTCTTATTTTTAGAAGAATTGCGACGTTACGAAAATACATTTCAAGCCGCACCGTAACCAGTACGCCTGCGACTCTAAAGTATCTCAGTTTCGCCGAGAGTAAGATTTGGGTCACATAAATGCACACCCGTGTTTAGGAAAGTAATTTGCTGACAAATCGTGCCTAAAGAATCTATCGTCGTTATTAACTTCAGAAAAGACCGTGAAATAAACTAAACGGTCTTTCCAAGGCTAAGTTTTCATGACAACTGATTAGAGGGCCCCGCGATTGTGTATTTGCGTTTGGCGAGGCTCATCTCGTTATTATTAAGGCCGATCCTAGGATGAACTATATTCTCTACTTGATTCATCTCTAACAAAGAAAATGTTAATCGTTTATCATTACCTACTAGTTTGATATTTTTTCCATTCGGGCTATTCAATAGAGCCCCGACTCAAAATTAAACGCCAGAAGACAATTTCCTCTTTACTATGCTCTTAAATTACTTGAACTTCGATTTGCATTCAAATTAGCTAAGCTAATTAGTTAACAGAAAGACTTTCGTTTTATTTAAGAAAAGAATATTGAACATGCTTCTGATTTTAATCTAATCTAATTGATAATCAGTTTTCGTGTAAAGGATCCAGATCATAGTAAATATACACGAACTAAAATGTACGGATAATCAAATGGCAATGAAGTGATATATCAATCGTCCTGATTCCCTTTTTAAACAAACTATGGATAAAACGGGATTTACATGCTTATTGTTACAATTAACTACTTGAACATTGAACATGGTACTTACTAATTCATAACTTTCGACCAAGCTACCATCATTATGCCTCTATTTACTTCTACACTGGGTGTTATACACTTTTAACTTGGACAAATTAACACCTATAACAGCATGTATTTCACTGATTCACCTGTCCATTACATAGTGTGTTTTCCAGTAGACCATTTCTACTATAACAGGCTAGGGAAATATGAAGTTAATACAGTGACAACCCATACAGTCTACTACATGTTCAGGCTCCTCTTAATGAGTACATATGTATCTAACTAAGTTTTGATATGAGTTAAAAGGACATGATAATCAATAAGCATAAATTTTATTGCTTCCATTCATGTCTACAGCTTCAGGCAGTAATGAAATACCTGGAAATTGACAAAGCAAGAGAATGGAGATCAGTTAAGCCGATGAAAACAAGTAAGCAGCAGACCAACAGCAACTAGTGGCACAGCAACAACCAACCAGTAGATACTTGGTAAAGAAAACCAGTAGACTCTCAACCAAAACCAAACAGCAACAATTCAAAACTCAAGCCAAGGTAACAATACGAGCTGACTCAACAGTCCAGTGGCAGTTACCAATGGCAGTAGCACAGTGACAACAACAACACAAGAACAAACAGTTAGTTGCTGCCACAATATGCCAAGAGCCACAACACTGGATCAGCAGTAACAAATCTGGACCAGCTTCAACAATAATCGACCAACAGCAAACAATAAACCAAGTAACAACAACTCAAACACAGCAGCAACAATCCAACACAGCAACAAATCTGGACCAGCTTCAACAATAATCAACCAACAGCCACAAATCAACACCCAGGCATAAACTCACAGCAGTAATAGAAGAACTAAGAAACCCAGCAGAATCAACCACAAATAATGGACCAACAGCAGCCACACAACAACCCAAGCCAACAACAAACTCAACACAGCAGTAGCATGCAGCAGGAGATCAGTAACACCAACACAGGAACAACAAACAACCAAATGACCAAACACTCGGCCCCTCCCAACTAAAACACACGAAAACAGTAACCAAAAGCCAATGAAACAGTCTTTTGGTCTATACTTCCTAGCTCTCTCTATCTATATTCTTGTATATGTGTATTGTCAGTCCTTACTCTGCGTATATTCCAGTGTTCTTTTCTCTCCCCCTCACTCCAGTTATCACTGCCTATCTATTTATAACCAAAACAACACCTAGGAGCACCCAGATTCTGCAGAACAGACCCTTGCCCATCCTTCTTCTGTCCAACCCACTAAACCATGTCCAAGTATGGGGTTTTCATAATTAAAAATTGATAAGTGCAGGGCACTGGTGGGCTGCTCTGTTGTGACAGTGGATTCCACTGACTTGCCTCATGTGCAGGACACTAAATACTCTAAATGTTAACCCATGATTTCCTAGTCAGCTAATTTGAATCATGATTTCAGTTTCAAACCAATCAAACAGTCCCATTCAATCCAGGAATGCTAATTACTGTGTGGTAATTCAAATAACTCAACCTAGGTAATTAGAAGATGACATCTAATCAACTACAACACATAGCAATAATAATAGATTAGTTGGCTAAACAATGATTCTGAAATCTCAGCGAATGCCGGACATATGCGAAGTTAACTATTCGACGACGCTAATCGACGCGAGTTCGTATCCTATAACTAACACATTCAACTAAGCGATACAGAAAACAATTGACCAAAACAAGAGGTCTTGGAGAAGAAATGACAACTATGGACGGCCAAGAAGAAAATTAAACCAATTGAATCTAACAAAGAACACACAAACAACACATACCTAGTTAAAAATAGATAGGAAAAAGGGAGATTACCTCGCACGCAATCGAAATCGAAGCAAAGCCCGGACTGTTTTGAGCTTGGCCTTGGATGTGAAGTCTAAAGGACTTTAATTGAGATGTTCTCCAGCGAGAACATCCCAATTAAACTCTATTAGGCTTCAATCTCTCTCGAATTCAACCGGAGATTCTAATTTGAAATCTAGGGTTCATAGGCTCGGATTTGGGGCTTTTGCATTTCTAGTTAGATTCGAAGCAAACGAAAGCCGGCGGGGGTACGAGGGAGGCCATGTGAGGGTTTGGGGTGAGTTTGGGGTGATTTGGCATTGGTTCGAGTTTGACTCGAATCTTCAAATGAAGATTCGAGGAGCTCCGGAGGGATTCGAGGTTAGCGGAGGCCAGATTCGTGATGGGTGAGGTGAGGGGAAGATTTTGGCATTGGTTTGGATTGGTTTGGCCTACTTCCGCCGGCGGAGACGATTTTCGGCCGGCGGAGTGCGGTGGTTTGACGGCGGCGTTTTAACGTCTCTGAGAGAGACAAAATGGGGGGCTTGGGTATGGGGAATGATCCGGGTGAATAGGGTTTGGGGGGGTGTTTGGTGTATTGAATTTGGTATTTTAATCTGGACCGTTGGATTATTACATCCAACGGTTCAGATTAAGAAAAATGATGGGGCGGGTTAGAGATAGATACGGGTTGGACCGGGTAAAGGGTGAATTGGGATGGGTTTCTAAATTTGGGCTTAGGGATTAAAATTGGCCCAATCCGACTTTCTCCTTTCTTTATTTATTTCTAATCTACTTATATATATATTTTTTCCTTTGATTTTCTCTAAAAAATAAAATACAATCCTAAATTAATACTTGACCAAATTATCCTAAAGTACTAATTAACTCTAAATAATTATCACACATAATTAAATAACAATACTATCGCACAATTTAAATGCTAAAAATGTAAAAGTACATATTTTTTTGTGATTTTTCGTTTTCGTAAAACAAGCTTAGTTACTCTTAATTGTGGACTTGAACCTTATATACAAATGCAATATATTTTTTGTATTTTTATATATTTAAACAAAAGACAATGGACACACAAACGCAAACAATAAGGGAAAAATAACATATAATCCCCAAATATTACAAACAACACAAAACTCTTTTATTTTTGAATTTTCTGGGAGTACTTCTCAGGTAAGGCAAAAATCACGTGCTCACAGCTGCCCCTCTTTGCGCGTAAACATGCAGAGTTTTCGTGCAAAGATAAGTGAGCAGATATAAGCGATTTTGCCCATTCGAGCACTCCGTATGAAGCATTTTGGAAAAGTTTTGACCGAACCTTGCTTCAAAGGTCTCCTACATATCCCTGGCTAAAAGGGAATCAGGTCAATGTAGTTCGGGAAGTTCTGGTAGCTGGGACTACCATGACTGTTGCGACCTTGCTGTTACTGCTGTTGCCGCTGTTACTGCTGTTACCACCGCTTAGCCGATTTCCTTGTTACACCGCACTAAGCAACAAAAACAAGAAGCTAGACTAAGTTACAGTACTACAAGTTCTTATCTATCCTTTTAACTTGATCTTGTCGCGCTCCTTGCCATCCTGTCTGACTTGGCGTTCCTTCTGAGGCTCCTTCTCTTCTTACGAACTTGGATTCATGCCGGAGATTACATTCTATCGCTTTCCTCTACCAAATTAAAACAGATCGCCACTCCATTCTCCAGGCGGGCTTCCCGACTTCAACTACTACTTCAAAATTAAATCGCCACTCCATTCTCCAGGCGGGCTTCCCGACTTCAACTACAACTTCAAAATTAAATCGCCACTCCATTCTCCAGGCGGGCTCCCGACTTCACTTATTACTTCAAAATTAAATCGCCACTCCATTCTCCGGGCGGGCTCCCTAACTTCAACTATTACTTCAAAATTAAATCGCCACTCCATTCTCCAGGCGGGCTCCCGACTTCAACTACAATTTCAAAATTAAATCGCCACCCCATTCTCCGGGCGGGCTCCCTGACTTCGATTGCAACTTCAAAATTAAATCGCCACTCCATTCTCCGGGCGGGCTCCCGACTTCAATTGCAACTTCAAAATTAAATCGCCACTCCATTCTCCAGGCGGGCTCCCCGACTTCAACTACAACTTCAAAATTAAATCGCCACTCCATTCTCCGGGCGGGCTCCCCGACTTCAACTTACTACTTCAAAATTAAATCGCCACTCCATTCTCCGGGCGGGCTCCCCGACTTCAATTGCCACTTCAAAATTAAATCGCCACTCCATTCTCCGGGCGGGCTCCCGACTTCGACTACTACTTCAAAATTAAATCGCCACTCCATTCTCCGGGCGGGCTCCATGACTTCAATTGCCACTTCAAAATTAAATCGCCACTCCATTCTCCAGGCGGGCTCCCCGACTTCGACTACTACTTCAAAATTAAATCGCCACTCCATTCTCCAGGCGGGCTCCCTGACTTCAACTACTACTTCAAAATTAAATCGCCACTCCATTCTCCAGGCGGGCTCCCCGACTTCGACTACTACTTCAAAATTAAATCGCCACTCCATTCTCCAGGCGGGCTCCCTGACTTCAACTACTACTCACTGATTTCATCCTATCTTGATTACCTTCTTTGCCTCTTGTACCATTTCCTTCTTCCTGCATTGCCTCTCGGACCACCTTCTCTTCTGAATTATCCTGTCTTGGAATTGCCTTCCCCTGGGTCGTATTACTTTTTCTTCTACTACTTCAAAATTAAATCGCCACTCCATTCTCCGGGCGGGCTCCCGGACTTCAATTGCCACTTCAAAATTAAATCGCCACTCCATTCACCAGGCGGGCTCCCCGACTTCGACTACTACTTCAAAATTAAATCGCCACTCCATTCTCCGGGCGGGCTCCCCGACTTCAACTTACTACTTCAAAATTAAATCGCCACTCCATTCTCCAGGCGGGCTCCCCGACTTCGACTACTACTTCAAAATTAAATCGCCACTCCATTCTCCAGGCGGGCTCCCTGACTTCAACTACTACTCACTGATTTCATCCTATCTTGATTACCTTCTTTGCCTCTTGTACCATTTCCTTCTTCCTGCATTGCCTCTCGGACCACCTTCTCTTCTGAATTATCCTGTCTTGGAATTGCCTTCCCCTGGGTCGTATTACTTTTTCTTCTGGCTGCTGGGGATATTTTTGGAACTGTTTACTCGCCTGCTGGGGATGATGCTGCTGAGGAAGTATTCTTTGTTTCCTTCACCCCTCATTCTCTTCCTTCTTCCCATACCTCCTCTGGGACTCCCGCTGACTTCAACTACTACTTCAAAATTAAATCGCCACTCCATTCTCCAGGCGGGCTCCCTGACTTCGACTACTACTTCAAAATTAAATCGCCACTCCATTCTCCAGGCGGGCTCCCTGACTTCAACTACTACTCACTGATTTCATCCTATCTTGATTACCTTCCTTTGCCTCTTGTACCATTCTCTTCTTCCTGCGTTGCCTCTCGGACCACCTTCTCTTCTGAATTAACCTGTCTTGGAATTGCCTTTCCCTGGGTCGCATTACTTTTCTTCTGGCTGCTGGGGATATTTTTGGAACTGTTTACTCGCTTGCTGGGGGTGATGCTGCTGAGGAAGTATTCTTTGTTTCCTTCACCCCTCATTCTCTTCCTTCTTCCCCTACCTCTTTTGGGACTCACGCTTTTGTTTCCTTGATCAAATTACAGGATGTAATACTGCTGGGGGAATCTCGAAGCCATTTTTTCTTTTTCCAATAACTGCTGGGGATGATACCAGGCTCAAAGATCACCCCATCTTGTGTTGCTTTCTACCCTTATCCACTGGGTCTTTGCTTTCAAGAAAATTTTCGCAACGGGAGAAAATTTTCTGCCCCAGTTTGATAAACTTCTGGACGGTATGCTTTTCTGCCATCGGACCCTCTTTTCCTGCTTTTAAATCAAAGAAAAATTGTTAGTTTCAAAATGCGGTGAGTGGTCGTGCCACTCTTGTTGGGGCCATTTTCTTTCAGCTGCTTGGCCTCTCTCGAACTTTGAGGGCGACGTTGACGCTTACTGGGGACGATGCTTTTTCCCCGAACGACCTCTCATCTTTCCCTTTATTCCACTCTTTGGTTTGATCCGACTCTTTTTAGCCGGTGATCTGTTGCGTGAAATCATCTTTCGGACATGCCACATGTGTCCATCATACTCCATAATTCTTGCGAACCTTCCCCTCAGCCTGTCATCCCAATCTTATTATCGTAACGACTTCTGTCTTATTGCCTCGTTCCATGCCTATTCACTTTCAATATACTGCTTTGGGAGACTTGGTAGTAAGCTTTGAAAAATCAATTTTCGAAAATGAAAGAAAAGAAAAGAATACTGACCGCAAATGACAAAAGAAGAGAAAAACTTTTCCGAACTCAAAAATAGGAAAACTTATCTGAATGTGTGCCTGATCCAATGTTATGCCGCGCCTTTGAGATTAAACTACCCAGTCTATTCATATCAATCACTTTCTGATGCCGCGTCCTGCTAGAGGTAAACGGATGTCCAAACCCTGTCTCATGCAGACATCTTGTAACCATCTCGTCCTGTCACCTCACAGTGCCCTTCAAAGGGTTTTCACTAATGAGATTCTCTCATTTCTCTCTATCTCTCGTCGCCTTAAAGTGCCCGTGAAGGTTTTCGCCGTAAGACTCTCTCATTTTACTTCTCTCAACTTCCTTCGCCTTAAGGTGCCCGCGAGGGTTTTCACCGTTAAGACTCTCTCATTTATGCTTTCTTTCCCTGCGGCGAGGTATCACCCCTGAGATTCTCTCTAGAGCGTTATCCCCTTTCGGCTTGTGCATCCTGAATTCAATCGAGGGTCGGGATGTCACTCCTGGCTTTCATTCACATGACTTGGCACTTTTCAAATACTGATCGAGAGGTCTTTCTGGTTCTTGATATGGTTTCTGCGCGTGAGGCTGAAGAAAGGGGTTTAGCCTCAACGGTTAGCTTATTACAACTTTCGGAATCCACACTATCTTTCAAACGAAACAATGACTTCTGCCCCAGTTTTGTTGCTTGGGGGATTTTTTGATTTTTATTTTATTATGACCGAGCCGTGTGGCGCCTACGTATCCTTCTTGAGGAATCAGGTCGAACGTAGTTCACTTTTTCTTGTATTACTTCTTTGTTTCTTTTCTATTCTGTTGCACATCTTCCTTGATGATTCCGAAAGAGGGTATATGGAAGAATAATTAAGGCTCAAATGGGGAAACAAAGGTTAAAGTGTTTGGGTAGTAGAAAAATTGCCTCTGTCATTTCATTCTCCGAAAAATGCCAAGTACACACAAACGAAACCAAACGTTGACAAATGCATTAAAGAATTACACATAATATCTCTTGATTGCATCAGAATTGATAGCCATATCGGTGCATCTTCCCTCAACATCCGTCAGACATAGAGCGCCGTTGGATAATACTCTAGTCACCACAAATGGTCCCTGCCAATTTGGAGCGAACTTGCCTTTCGCCTCGGCCTGATGTGGTAGAACTCTCTTCAGCACATGCTGTCCCACTTCAAATTTCCTGGGACGTACCTTCTTGTTATATGCTCTCGCCATTCTCTTTTGATACAATTGGCCGTGACATACTGCTGTCAATCTCTTTTCATCGATCAAGTTCAATTGCTCTAATCGGGTTTTGACCCACTCGTCGTCATCAATCTCAGCTTCAGCGACAATTCGGAGGGACGGAATCTCAACTTCTGCGGGTATTACTGCTTCGGTCCCGTATACCAACAAGTAAGGAGTTGCACCTACCGAAGTCCGGACGGTAGTGCGATAACCCAACCAGCGCAAATGGTAACTTTTCATGCCACTGCCTAGACCCTTCTATCATCTTCCTCAATATCTTCTTTATGTTCTTGTTTGTTGCCTCGACCGCACCGTTTGCTTTTGGGCGATACGGTGTGGAATTTCGGTGTGTAATCTTGAACTGTTGACATACCTCTTTCATCAATCCACTGTTAAGATTTGCACCGTTATCCGTAATGATCATCTTTGGAATTCCAAACCTACAAATGATGTGGGAGTGTACGAAGTCCACCACCGCCTTCTTGGTCACTGATTTGAATGTTTTGGCCTCCACCCACTTGGTAAAATAATCAATCGTTACCAGAATGAACCTGTGACCATTGGAAGCCGCAAGCTCAATAGGTCCAATAACATCCATACCCCACGCGACAAACGGCCATGGTGCTGACATTGTATGCAATTCAGTCGGCGGAGAATGAATCAAATCTCCGTGTATCTGACACCGATGGCATCTTCGCACGAAACTTATACAATCCCGCTCCATAGTGAGCCAATAATATCCTGCTCGAAGGATCTTCTTTGCCAATACGTATCCGCTCATGTGTGGTCCGCAAACTCCCGAGTGTATATCCGTCATCACTTGTTGTGGCTTGACTCGCATCTATACATCTCAACAATCCCAAATCTGGGGTTCTTTTGTACAGCACCCCTCCACTAAGGAAAAATCCGTTCGCCAACCGCCGAATAGCTCGCTTTTGATCTCCGGTTGCTTGCTCCGGGTATACTCCTAACCTGAGGTATTCCTTGACATCATGAAACCACGGCTCACCATCCACCTCTTCCTCTATCACATTACAATAAGCATGTTGATTCCGGACCTGGATATGTAATGGATCGACACGAACCTTGTCCGGGTGATGTAGCATCGACGCTAAAGTAGCTAGAGCGTCGGCAACCTCATTATGCATCCTTGGGATGTGTCTGAATTCTACTGATCGAAAGCGCTTGGTCAGATCATGCAAGCACCGACGATACGGGATAAGCTTTAAATCTCTGGTTTCCCATTCTCCCTGAATCTGATGTACCAGAAGGTCCGAGTCCCCCAAGACCAAGACGTCCTGTACATCCATGTCCACCGCTAATCGCAACCCCAAGATACATGCCTCGTACTCGGCCATATTATTGGTACAGTGAAAACGCAGTTGAGCAGTAACAGGATAATGATGTCCTGTTTCAGATATGAGCACAGCCCCTACTCCGACTCCTTTTGCGTTCGCCGCTCCGTCGAAGAAGAGCTTCCACCCCGGATCCTTGGTCAGTTCTAACCCTTCAATTTGCAATACTTCTTCATCTGGAAAATACGTCCTCAAAGGTTCGTATTCGTCATCAACGGGATTTTCAGGCTAAGTGATCGGCCAGGGCTTGAGCTTTCATAGCCGTCCTTGTCACGTATATGATGTCGAATTCCGTGAGTAATATTTGCCATTTTGCTAATCTCCCTGTAGGCATAGGTTTCTGGAAAATATACTTCAGCGGATCCAAACGCGAAATGAGGTAAGTGGTGTAAGAAGACAAATAGTGTTTCAGCTTTTGGGCTACCCAAGTCAGGGCGCAACATGTCTTTTCTAGATGAGTGTACTTGACCTCGTGGACTGTAAATTTCTTGCTGAGGTAGTAAATGGCCCGTTCCTTCCTGCCAGTAAGGTCATGCTGCCCCAGTACGCAGCCGAACGAATTCTCCAAAACCGTCAAATAAAGAATCAGGGGTCTGCCCGGTTCAGGCGGAACTAGTACAGGTGGATTTGACAGATACCCTTTGATTCGGTCAAACGCTTCCTGACATTCTGCCGTCCATTCTATCGCCGCGTCTTTTTTCAATAGACGGAATATGGGTTCACAAGTTGCCGTAAGCTGGGCAATAAACCTACTGATGTAATTCAACCTTCCCAACAGACTCATTACCTCTGTTTTATTCTTCGGCGGGGCTAACTCCTGAATGGACTTGATTTTGGATGGGTCCAGCTCAATGCCCCGTCGGCTGACGATGAATCCTAGCAACTTTCCCGACGGAACTCCGAATGCGCATTTGGCTGGATTGAGCTTGATGTCGTATCTTCGAAGTCTTTGAAAGAACTTACTGAGGTCAGCAACATGGTCCTCTTGACGTCTGGATTTCACGATCACATCATCCACGTATACTTCAATTTCCTTGTGTATCATGTCGTGGAATACCGTAGTCATTGCCCTCATATATGTTGCTCCTGCATTCTTCAAACCAAACGGCATCACTCGGTAGCAATAAGTCCCCCACGGTGTGATAAAAGCCGTCTTTTCTGCGTCCTCTTCATCCATCAAAATCTGATGATATCCCGCATAACAGTCCACAAAGGATCCGATTTCGCGTCCGGCGCAATTATCAATCGGGATATGGATATTGGGAAGCGGGAAATTATCCTTAGGACTCGCCTTGTTGAGATTGCGATAGTCCACACATACTCTGATTTTTCCGTCTTTCTTTGGCACCGGTACTACGTTAGCCAACCATTCGGGGTATCGAGTGACACGAATGACTTTCGCCTGCAACTGCTTGGTTACTTCCTCCTTAATCTTCACACTCATCTCCGTCTTGAATTTCCGCAGTTTCTGCTTGACGGGAGGATATGCCGGATCAGTGGGTAATTTATGAACCACTAGATCAGTGTTGAGTCCTGGCATGTCGTCGTATGACCATGCGAAAATGTCTTTAAACTCCATGAGTGTTTTGATCAACTCTTCTCTCAGATTGGGTTCAATATGGACACTTATCCGGGTTTCTTTGACGTCATCCGCATTCCCCGGATTAACGGCCTCAGTATCATTTAAATTCGGTTTGGGTTTTTCCTCGAAGTGACTTAATTCTTCACCGATTTCTTCTACGGCTTCATCATCGCCGTACTCCTGACTCACTCTCGTCACTTCTTATTTCATGCGTTATTATTTCCAAACCCGATTGACTTTCTAGACTGGGTTGATTAATCTTTAAGCACGCCATATCATTAAGATCAGTTGCAAGAAGGCTGTTCAGAAAAGTAAAAGGAAGGAAAATAAACAAAATTAGACACGAAGGAAATCAAACTTCATTGAATGGGAACTGTACAAGGGAAAACAAACTGCAAACTTAAATCAAAAATGAACTAAAACAACGGGGTTTTACTCCGGGGACAAACCCCCAATACAAAATTTCGAAAGAAAAACAATCCAAGACGAACTACCAAGACTCCTTCCGGACAGGGAGAGGAGTAGCCTTCCAGTTATTCAGTTTTGCCTTTGGTCCCACAAACTGTATCTCGGCATGACTGGATCCTTCACCATCCTCGAGCATACATACATCTGCGAATAGGTCCTCGAACTTCCTGAAGAACTCTTCGTCTGGCCTGACCGTAGGACCGGGAATCTTTGGCGCTGGATGTCCTCTTGCTCCGGACCTGACAAAAGATTGGGAAAGGCGTGGAACAGGTTTTGGGAGCACCCATGTCTTCTGTTTACTCCTCTTTGCTCGCCGGATGTCCTCTGAGGTTGGCTGGAATCCCAAGCCGAAGGTTCCCAAGTTTTCGACCACTGATACCGGTTGTATGATTCCTTGCAGAGATGCACCTAGTCCTTTACCGGGTATGAAACCATGTCTCAACATTTCATGCGCCACCATGACATCCGCAGTTATTGTTCTGTTGCCGGGGATGCATTCCCCTTCCGAAACTCGGTGGGCGGACACCACATCGCAGACCTGATATACCCACGGCCCAACATCTTCTTCTGTTTCAACAAAGGGAATGATGGTGCCTGATTGTGGGTCGTTCTCTCCATGGACGACGATCTCCTGTTGGTCCCACTCGAACTTGACGAGTTGGTGCAAGCTGGATGGAACTGCTCTTGCGGCATGAATCCATGGTCGCCCTATTAGGAGGTTATATGACACCACCATGTCCAGCACCTGGAATTCCATGGTGAACTCCACTGGTCCAATTGTCAAGACTAGCACTATGTCACCAACCGATGCTTTGCCTCCTCCGTCGAACCCTCGAACACATACGCTGTTCTTGCGTACCCTGCCGATGTCTACTTTCAATTTGCCCAATGTAGAGAGAGGACAAATGTTAGCACTGGACCCATTATCGACAAGGACTTTGGTAACCACCGCCTCTTCACACTTCACCGTAAGATATAAAGCCCTGTTATGCTCAGTGCCTTCCTCAGGCAACTCGTCATCGGTGAAGGTGATCCGATTTGCTTCGAAGATCCGATTGGTGATCTTCTCCAAATGGCTCACTGAGATTTTATCCGGTACATGTGCCTCATTCGGGACTTTCATCAATGCTTGCCGATGTTCTTCCGAATGTATCAGCAAGGATAGCAATGATATTTGCGCCGGAGTCTTCTTCAACTGCTCTAAGACGGAGTAGTCGTGCAGCTTCATCTTTTTCAAGAATTCTTCCGCTTCTTCATCGGTGACCGGCTTTTTCAATACTGCCGGAGTGGTCTTCCTCAATTCCGCAGGGGCAAAACATCTCCCCGAGCGGGTCAACCCCTGGGCTTCACAAACTTCCTCTTTCACCTCCTTTCCTCTGTAGGTCGTTGTAATCCGAGCATAATTCCATGGGACGGCCCGGCTATCAGTTACTGGCAACTGTGTTGCCGGCTGGATGATGAAAGGATCCATTCGAACGCCTGCTACTGTCAAGATGGGCTTGATTGCTGCCCCTGGTACAATTATCTTGGCCGGCTTCACCGGTACCTCGTTCACACTTTCCTTTCCTGCTTCCGACTCTCCTGGTATGTCCTTCTTGCAACTGGGCGACTCGTCAAGGCTTGGCCCTTTTCTCGTTCCTGCCCCGCTAGACTTAATCATCATTACAGTCTGAGAGGCTTTCTCCTTTCCTTCCTCCGCTCGTACCAACTCGATCATATTGGTCTCATGATGAGTTGGAAGCGGGTTTTGGTTGATGTTGGGCTCTGTTGGAGTCTGGACCTCAATCCTGCGAGTGTCAATAAGCTCCTGGATGGCCGTCTTTAGCCTCCAACACTTTTCTGTATCGTGCCCCGGACATCCCGAGCAGTAGGCACAATTTACTGAATGGTCCAGGTTCTTCGGGAGAGGGTTTGGTAGCTTAGCTTCAACCGGATTTAGCAACCCTACTTGCTTCAACCGGTGGAACAGACTGGTGTAAGACTCTCCTAAGGGAGTGAAAGTCTTTGGCCTCGGCGCCCTGTCGCCCCTGAATGCTTGGTTCGGACGGAAACTCGCGCCCGAGGGGTTTCTGTAAGCTCTTGGGGGTGGATGATTGTTCTGGGGGTTCGGTGCACGCCACGGTGCATGAACAGGAGGTGCAGAATAGGACTGTGCATGGTGGACAGTAAAATGGGGATCAGGTGCGGGATAGTAATGTTGCGGGTGGCTATATGGGTTGTGGGAGTAATTTTGGTGGTGAGGGTTGGGGTGGGCTATATTGGGGTGCGGGGCCTCTATTTCTGAACCATGCCCCGGACTCGACGGCCGCAACTTCCTCTCTCCTCTTTTTCCCCAGTACTCCTCCGGTACCACTTTGGATAGCCTGAGTGGTGGCTTTCAGTGCTGAGTAACTCATGATCTTGTTGGCCTTCAAACCTTCCTCGATCATACCCCCATTTTTATCACCTCAGTGAATGATTTGCCTACGGACGTTACCAGATGTCCGAAGTAGGTGGGCTCTAATGTCTGCAAGAAGTAGTCCACCATCTCGCTCTCTCTCATCGGCGGATCTACCCTGGCCGCCTGTTCCCTCCATCGGAAACCAAATTCCCTGAAGCTTTCAGCAGGCTTCTTCTCTAATTTTAGCAATGATAGGCGGTCGGGGATTATCTCAAGATTGTATTGGAACTGGCCGATGAAAGCTTGAGCCAAATCATCCCACGTAAACCATCTACTGGGATCCTGTCTAGTGTACCACTCCAGCGCAGATCCTCCCAGACTCTGGCCGAAGTAAGCTATCAGAAGTTCGTCCCGTCCTCCGGCCCCTCTCATTTTACTGCAGAACCCTCGGAGGTGGGCTACTGGGTAGCCATGCCCCTCGTATAGGTCGAATTTGGGCATTTTGAACCCTGCTGGCAACTGGACGTCCGGAAATGGACATAGATCTTTATAGGCGACGCTGACCTGGTTGCCCAAACCGTGCATGTTCTTGAAGGACTGCTCCAGGCTTTTGACTTTTCTGACAACTTCCTCATGTTCTGAACTTTGGAAGTACTTTTCCGGTTCTGCCGGATTATCCCAGTGAGGGGTATGTGATTGCGGTTCAGGAGCCCTAAAAGTAGGCTCCGGAGGATAGTAAGAGTTGTCATGGATCTGAACATGCGGCTCGCCGGACGGCCTTTGTAGAGTAGCAGGTGGAGGTGCCACAAAAACAGGGGTGACTGGAGGAGGATTTGGTTTGGCTGGTGGAGTGTGGGTGGCATATGGGTTTTCCCCCTGAAAGTATGGATAGATCGGGGCGCTTGTTGAAGGATCGATGGGCGGATGTTCCGGAGCCGAGGCGAGAGTAGGGCGGTTTGGTGAAGACTGTTCCCTGGCCCAGGCCAGGTGCATCTCTGTTATCTGTTGTTTTAACCGGTCTACCTCTTCTTTCATGATTTGTAGCTCGGATTTTTCTTCCTCGAGACTCTTTCCAGAACTCGACATGCTTACTGTAACTGGTCCTTTGGATCTAGTACGGTAGTGATGGCTGGCCAGTATATTCTGTCAAACCAACTGCTAAACTTTCTGGAATACGCAACAAACTTGTTAGTTCACCGAGTTTGACAGATATGTTATAGCACGTTGGATGCAATGCACCTAACCAAATAACCCTTTCTACATGTACTCTTAACATGCGTCATTCCGGCCCTTTTTCTTTTCTTTTTCTTTTTCCTTTTTTTCTTTTTCGACTATCTTTGCAAGCCTTATTGTTATTTAACCTTTGGATTCTTTTTCTTTCTTTTTAGTGGTGGTCGAATCTTATGTGGATTGCCTACGTATCACGTTCTCGCGTGAATCAGACCGAGCGTAGTTCTGTTAACAAGATTGTGGCAAAATTCGGTAACTTTTATATCAAATAAAACCGTGTAGTTACAAAACACGTCTTACAACAATCAGCAAAAACGAAAGAAAATACTTGACTTAGGAAAGAAAAAAAAATGCCAACTAGCTTGACTCAACATTTCAAAAATACATTTTCAATCAAAAGTCTACTGCTCTAAAATTCCTGGGGGCCCGCGAGGCATCATTCGGCCTTGCCGCGGGCCTAGGTGTGAGGTCCTTGTGTAGTCCCCTTAATTCTTCCATGATCCGATGAACATAGCCCATAATTGAAGCAAAAAGGTCGGTGCGGGGCATTTGTTCACAAGCTAGGCACTTCATGGTGACATAGTGCCCGATTTCTCCAATTCTGTCCTTGATCATGTCCCTTTCTCTGAGTAGCCGCTCTATCTGCTGGTTTTTCGCCCCCAATCTTTGAGCGTTGTTGGTGACTTGGTCTAGGAGCCTGTCTATTTGTTCTTGCAGTCGGGCCATCAAATTGTGGCAACGGTCGAGGTCTGTTCTAGCATCTCGGGCTTGCTTGAAAACCCGCTCTCTGAGGACAACATTTGCTTCCCTTAAACTGGTGACGATATCAGTGTAATCCTCTTCTACCCGTTGTAGGTGAAGTGCATGTTGATGTGCCTCTTTTCTCCGGCTAGCTCGGATCCTCATTGTTTGGGCTTTAGACTCTTCCAATTCTCTTTGGACATCGGCAACTTGGCTTTTCAAACCCTTTATCAATTTTTCGTCTGCCCGACTCCTCAACCGTCTGTCAGCATCCCTTTTCATTTGCTGGATTTGAGCTCTCAGAAAGTCATTTTCTTGTGCCAACTTCTTCTTATCTCCTTCGTTGGCGACAGTTTGCACATCCATTTCAAATTGGAGCTCTTGGGTCCGTTGTTCTATCCTGTTGATCTTTGTTCTATAGGCTTCTTCTCTAGCCAACCAGTCCCATTGTTCTCGTGACGCTCCAGCAAACTCCCTGAGGTGAGGCCTTTTTGCGGGCCTTTGATGCTCCGGATCTCTACTATACCATGCAGGGTATTCCGACGATACTTCGCCCCGGGCTCGATCTCGCACCCGAGTGTCTATTTTTAATGTCTGACACTCACTCCAAATCTTTCGGACCAGTGCTTCCGGGAACTGTCCTCCTGGTCCAATTTCAACTACATGTGGGCTGAGGTCTTCTTCTTTTGGGATTATTTGGCATCGTCCCAACTGTCTCAATACTCGACATGGCGCGTAGGGCTGGATGCTGTTGAGGCCCATTAGTAATAAATATGATTCTGCGGCTGATGCATATATGACTTCTTCCACGGGTAGCCAACCAAACGTCCATTCTATCTCGCTGGCTGTAGTCGAACGCAAAAGTCGTATCCATCCGCCGATCCCCTCCGGCAACTCATGTCCCTCGACCCTTGCAGGAAATTCTTCTATACAAGTTTTCTTCGGTGAACTATACCTCATAAATTGCGGATGACGACATAAGTGATCGATCATCCACATTTGGAGCAATACATTGCAAGCTTCAAAGAAAGTTCCTCCGGCTTTGCAGATGGTGAGTGCACGAGAGATATCCGATATTATCATGGGAGCCAAAGTACTGTTGTTCTGTTTCATCAAAGTGCTGACAACCCCTGCCACTTGTATGTTGATATTCCTATCTTTTCTAGGAAATATCAATGAACCTAGGAAAGCTATCATGAAGGCGATGCGTCTATGCTCCTCCCATTTTAACCGGTTGTCTCCGCTGCAGACTTTGCTTTTGTGTTTGGCGAAGCCCCCATAATGACCATATTTGTCATATAGAAATGCCAAAGTGCAGAACCCTTCTGATAAGTCTGGGTTGTGTACAGTTCTGCGGATCTTTACCGTATCCAAAAACCGATGTACTGTCACTACCCTTGGTGCAATAAGGTATTGATCCCTCATAGGGACTTTTGGTCTTCCGACATATCCGGCTACTTCTTCCAGTGTTGGTGTGAGTTCAAAGTCTGAAAAATGGAACACATTGTGTGCCGGATCCCAGAATGAGATCAACGCTCGTATGATGTCTCCTCTCGGGGGAATGTTTAGCAGCCCCACTAGATCTCCCAAGTGCAGCTTAACGGCATCTTGTCCTTGCTCACCCAAGTCGCTCCACCACTTGTGCAAACTTAAGGGGACCTTGTTTATGATAGCTTCGGTTGTATTCTGACTCGTGCTCATTCTGCACATTTATTTAAGGTAATTCTTAGATGAAAGCGAAATTTTTATTTGCCCCAAAACTATCTTTTCTGAAAAAACGAAACGGGCCCCAGGAATTGACTGGTCAAAAAAGTGGTCGTTAAGGCGAAATTAAATATCTTGGCGTTCCGCCATTAAAACTTATTTTTGAAATATATGGGAGTTGGACCCGTTTAAAGGTTGCCTACGTATCTCACACTCGGTGAGAATCAAACTCGCGTAGTTCGGTCCGTCAAAACAACTATCTTTCCTTTATTGATTGTCAAAAGACACATTTTGTCAAAAACCCATTTTGTCGGCAAAGTCAATCTTCTGCCGTCTTTTATTGGCAAACTAAATTCGTGGACTTGTTGGTGAAACGTATTTTTGTATTTTTCTGAAAGATATTTACTTCCCCATACTATTTCCTTTTGTGTTTTTCTTTTCTTTTTCTTCGGTATTTAAAGGAACCCGGTCAGCATGTCAGTCTAAATAAATGCTCACAACAAATATGATGTGGCAAGATGGTCTTTCCTTTCAGGTTACCTGTCCTAGACGGACCTAACCCCTGTGTTGAGTCCCCTAAGTCAGAGATGATGCAAATAAACGTCCTGAATCTAGGCTCAATATCCCGATGCTTTTCAATGATACTAGACCGTGTACCCGAGCGGACGACTCGGATTTGAGGAGGGAGCTACGTACCGGGGACCCGCGGGATCGTCCGGCTTTGTAACTTATCCTGCCTCTTTTCTTACTTTGGTATTGACATTAACAGAAAGGGGAGTCTCAACCAGTAAGCACATCCCCGAGGGTAAGAAGAGACGGGTTTTCGGCACAGTTTTATATACAGTTCACGCAATATCAAAGCGGTAAACATATAGCAGTTTGTATATACAGTACAACTAATATCAAAGCGGTAGACATGTAGCACATTAATTAAACATGTAATAAAATCAGATATAGACAAAATAACAATTTAAATGAGCTCGAGTTCTTAGACCCCGAACCGAAGTTCGAGGTCATAATCCCCAGCAGAGTCGCCAGAGCTGTCACACCTCCTTTTTACGCACCCACGAGGGCGCAAGGGAGTTTTTCCAATTAAAGGACAATCGAAACGGGACTAGTTTATTTAATTCAGAGTCGCCACTTGGGAAAATAATGGTGTTCCAAGTCACCGATTTAATCCCGAACCGAGGAAATTTATGACTCTGTAATACAGTCTGCGAAACTAGAAATCTGGATAAGGAATTCTGTTAACCCGGGAGAAGGTGTTAGGCCCTCCCGGATTCCGTGGTTTTAGCACGGTCGCTCAATTGCAATCTTTGTTTCTATCTGATTCTTTTATATATTCTAACCATGTGCTCTAATGCTCCGCTCTTATTTTTAGAAGAATTGCGACGTTACGAAAATACATTTCAAGCCGCACCGTAACCAGTACGCCTGCGACTCTAAAGTATCTCAGTTTCGCCGAGAGTAAGATTTGGGTCACATAAATGCACACCCGTGTTTAGGAAAGTAATTTGCTGACAAATCGTGCCTAAAGAATCTATCGTCGTTATTAACTTCAGAAAAGACCGTGAAATAAACTAAACGGTCTTTCCAAGGCTAAGTTTTCATGACAACTGATTAGAGGGCCCCGCGATTGTGTATTTGCGTTTGGCGAGGCTCATCTCGTTATTATTAAGGCCGATCCTAGGATGAACTATATTCTCTACTTGATTCATCTCTAACAAAGAAAATGTTAATCGTTTATCATTACCTACTAGTTTGATATTTTTTCCATTCGGGCTATTCAATAGAGCCCCGACTCAAAATTAAACGCCAGAAGACAATTTCCTCTTTACTATGCTCTTAAATTACTTGAACTTCGATTTGCATTCAAATTAGCTAAGCTAATTAGTTAACAGAAAGACTTTCGTTTTATTTAAGAAAAGAATATTGAACATGCTTCTGATTTTAATCTAATCTAATTGATAATCAGTTTTCGTGTAAAGGATCCAGATCATAGTAAATATACACGAACTAAAATGTACGGATAATCAAATGGCAATGAAGTGATATATCAATCGTCCTGATTCCCTTTTTAAACAAACTATGGATAAAACGGGATTTACATGCTTATTGTTACAATTAACTACTTGAACATTGAACATGGTACTTACTAATTCATAACTTTCGACCAAGCTACCATCATTATGCCTCTATTTACTTCTACACTGGGTGTTATACACTTTTAACTTGGACAAATTAACACCTATAACAGCATGTATTTCACTGATTCACCTGTCCATTACATAGTGTGTTTTCCAGTAGACCATTTCTACTATAACAGGCTAGGGAAATATGAAGTTAATACAGTGACAACCCATACAGTCTACTACATGTTCAGGCTCCTCTTAATGAGTACATATGTATCTAACTAAGTTTTGATATGAGTTAAAAGGACATGATAATCAATAAGCATAAATTTTATTGCTTCCATTCATGTCTACAGCTTCAGGCAGTAATGAAATACCTGGAAATTGACAAAGCAAGAGAATGGAGATCAGTTAAGCCGATGAAAACAAGTAAGCAGCAGACCAACAGCAACTAGTGGCACAGCAACAACCAACCAGTAGATACTTGGTAAAGAAAACCAGTAGACTCTCAACCAAAACCAAACAGCAACAATTCAAAACTCAAGCCAAGGTAACAATACGAGCTGACTCAACAGTCCAGTGGCAGTTACCAATGGCAGTAGCACAGTGACAACAACAACACAAGAACAAACAGTTAGTTGCTGCCACAATATGCCAAGAGCCACAACACTGGATCAGCAGTAACAACAAACTGACCAACAACAACCAATAAACCAAGTAACAACAACTCAAACACAGCAGCAACAATCCAACACAGCAACAAATCTGGACCAGCTTCAACAATAATCAACCAACAGCCACAAATCAACACCCAGGCATAAACTCACAGCAGTAATAGAAGAACTAAGAAACCCAGCAGAATCAACCACAAATAATGGACCAACAGCAGCCACACAACAACCCAAGCCAACAACAAACTCAACACAGCAGTAGCATGCAGCAGGAGATCAGTAACACCAACACAGGAACAACAAACAACCAAATGACCAAACACTCGGCCCCTCCCAACTAAAACACACGAAAACAGTAACCAAAAGCCAATGAAACAGTCTTTTGGTCTATACTTCCTAGCTCTCTCTATCTATATTCTTGTATATGTGTATTGTCAGTCCTTACTCTGCGTATATTCCAGTGTTCTTTTCTCTCCCCCTCACTCCAGTTATCACTGCCTATCTATTTATAACCAAAACAACACCTAGGAGCACCCAGATTCTGCAGAACAGACCCTTGCCCATCCTTCTTCTGTCCAACCCACTAAACCATGTCCAAGTATGGGGTTTTCATAATTAAAAATTGATAAGTGCAGGGCACTGGTGGGCTGCTCTGTTGTGACAGTGGATTCCACTGACTTGCCTCATGTGCAGGACACTAAATACTCTAAATGTTAACCCATGATTTCCTAGTCAGCTAATTTGAATCATGATTTCAGTTTCAAACCAATCAAACAGTCCCATTCAATCCAGGAATGCTAATTACTGTGTGATAATTCAAATAACTCAACCTAGGTAATTAGAAGATGACATCTAATCAACTACAACACATAGCAATGATAACAGATTAGTTGGCTAAACAATGATTCTGAAATCTCAGCGAATGCCGGACATATGCGAAGTTAACTATTCGACGACGCTAATCGACGCGAGTTCGTATCCTATAACTAACACATTCAACTAAGCGATACAGAAAACAATTGACCAAAACAAGAGGTCTTGGAGAAGAAATGACAACTATGGACGGCCAAGAAGAAAATTAAACCAATTGAATCTAACAAAGAACACACAAACAACACATACCTAGTTAAAAATAGATAGGAAAAAGGGAGATTACCTCGCACGCAATCGAAATCGAAGCAAAGCCCGGACTGTTTTGAGCTTGGCCTTGGATGTGAAGTCTAAAGGACTTTAATTGAGATGTTCTCCAGCGAGAACATCCCAATTAAACTCTATTAGGCTTCAATCTCTCTCGAATTCAACCGGAGATTCTAATTTGAAATCTAGGGTTCATAGGCTCGGATTTGGGGCTTTTGCATTTCTAGTTAGATTCGAAGCAAACGAAAGCCGGCGGGGGTACGAGGGAGGCCATGTGAGGGTTTGGGGTGAGTTTGGGGTGATTTGGCATTGGTTCGAGTTTGACTCGAATCTTCAAATGAAGATTCGAGGAGCTCCGGAGGGATTCGAGGTTAGCGGAGGCCAGATTCATGATGGGTGAGGTGAGAGGAAGATTTTGGCATTGGTTTGGATTGGTTTGGCCTACTTCCGCCGGCGGAGACGATTTCCGGCCGACGGAGTGCGGTGGTTTGACGGCGGCGTTTTAACGTCTCTGAGAGAGACAAAATGGGGGGCTTGGGTATGGGGAATGATCCGGGTGAATAGGGTTTGGGGGGGTGTTTGGTGTATTGAATTTGGTATTTTAATCTGGACCGTTGGATTATTACATCCAACGGTTCAGATTAAGAAAAATGATGGGGCGGGTTAGAGATAGATACGGGTTGGACCGGGTAAAGGGTGAATTGGGATGGGTTTCTAAATTTGGGCTTAGGGATTAAAATTGGCCCAATCCGACTTTCTCCTTTCTTTATTTATTTCTAATCTACTTATATATATATTTTTTCCTTTGATTTTCTCTAAAAAATAAAATACAATCCTAAATTAATACTTGACCAAATTATCCTAAAGTACTAATTAACTCTAAATAATTATCACACATAATTAAATAACAATACTATCGCACAATTTAAATGCTAAAAATGTAAAAGTACATATTTTTTTGTGATTTTTCGTTTTCGTAAAACAAGCTTAGTTACTCTTAATTGTGGACTTGAACCTTATATACAAATGCAATATATTTTTTGTATTTTTATATATTTAAACAAAAGACAATGGACACACAAACGCAAACAATAAGGGAAAAATAACATATAATCCCCAAATATTACAAACAACACAAAACTCTTTTATTTTTGAATTTTCTGGGAGTACTTCTCAGGTAAGGCAAAAATCACGTGCTCACACCAGATATGGAAAATATGCTATTAGTGATGGAAATACACTGTGTTTTACATATTTGTGGGTTGTAAGCCTAGTATGGGGCCTTGTGCCGACCTGTAGTATCCCTAGGGGATAGTATTTATGTGATAGCTATACTTGCTTATTCACTGATCTCAGTCCTGGAATTTGAAATCACAGTATTGAAATGCTAAGTCACCGGCTTTTTGCAAATTTAAAAAAAAAAAAGTTAAAGTATTTTTCATAAATTATGAACTGGAAACTGGAATTAAGGAAAATGAACTGTTTTGTGACTTATCTGATTATTGTGGACTGAGGATGGATCAGGCTACACGCCGCAGCGGTTGTTATAATATGAGGATCGGGCTGCACACCGCAGCGGTATTTGCGCTTGGGCTGTAGGAGCCCCTCCGGAGTCTGTACATACCCCCAGTGAGCGCCGTCGACGTTAAATGGATCGGCCTACACGCCGTAGCGGTTATGTCCATTGCATTGCATCTTATTTGTTGAATTATTCTTTGGTAGCTATATTATACTGTTGATGCTAGTTCGTAGGATATTCGGACTGTAGCTTAGCTTCATATTGTGGTATTCTGTGATTTTCCACTTTCAGCTACTTTTATATATTTATTACTCACTGAGTACTTAGTACTCACCCTACTTCCTGCACATTTGTGTGCAGATTCAGGTACACAGGAGGGACAAAAGAGCACTCCAGCTTTTATCAAGTATTTATCCGAGTTGTTGAGGTAGCTGATGGCGTTCGCAGGACCTGGCTTCTCTTCTTATTCTATTTTTCCTTTCTATATAAATTATTCAGACTTTAGTATTTGGATTAGATATGGTTATCCGATCTTGTTTAGAGGCTCCAGACTCGTGACCCTAGATCTTTGGGGTAGATATTCAGCTTAGCTTTATTGTTGATATTAATGTTTAGGTAATTGATTTGAGCTCCATACTCGGGATGAGAGTGTAAATGATCGGGCTTGCCTAGCAGTTGTGTTGGGCGCCATCACGACCGGGATTGGGGTCGTGACAAAGTTGGTATCAGAGCCTAGGTTACCAGGCCTCATGAGTCTCGAGCCGATTGGTAGAGTCTTGTGGATCGGTTCGGGGACGCCTGTACTTATCCTTGGGAGGCTGCAAACCTTTAGGAAACACTTCACATTTCTTGGAATTCTTATCGTGCGTACTTGATTTAGCTTGAGATATAATTTTTGAAATTCCTTCCACACGCTTGTGTACGCATCGAGCGCTCAGTAATATAATTGCCTTGGCGGCTTGTGATTTCTCGATCGAGGACGAGATATAATCTTTGTGAGTTCATGTTGGGCCAGTCGGGAGGACTTGAGGCCAGATCTTTGTCTATGACATGAGCAGCAATGCGTGGATTTTGTGAGCTAGTACTAAACTTATATGACTGGTATTGTCCCTAACCGTGGAAAAGAAAGCTTAATAATGTACGAGCTATCATGTGTTAGATCCTTATTGTAATCTGTTGTGTAGCCTCGAACTATGGGTGTGGTGAATATTTATCATATCTCTTAGTTGGAAGGTAAAGTGCCTTACGTGTAGTAAAACGAGTTTAGACTCAGAAAGGCTAAAGTGATTATGCTATGTGTATCTTGGTGGAGGGTATTGTACCAAAATGCTAAATTGAGGCGAAGTAGGTGTAATTGAAATGTATTTGATATATGTTATGATGCGAGCAGGTGTAGCGCATGTTCAGGTATAAATTGTGATAATATGATTCATATAGAATTGAGATTTAATGTTGTTGAAATACATTGTGATGTCTTGTTGAGTTGTGGATGTATTGTTAGAATGGTTTGGTGATTCTCTGGCAGGTGGATAGCCCAATTTACAAAGGAAACTTAGCCGAAATTTTTGAAAACTTTGGGACTTATAAAGATTTGTGTCACCTAAAAAGAGTAGGCTTAACTTTGGTATGTGTATAAATGCAAGAATTGCAGAAGATTTAAGGTCTCTGATGATTCGAGTCTCTGTCAAGGCTTGTAAATGACTTGAGTTTAATCTCACTATAACATTGTAGCATCATTTGAGTAAGAATGCTATGAGTGGCTAAAAGTGCTTTGATGTATGGCTTCGAGCCAAGTTGGGGAGGTTGCTATTAAATAACTAATTGCACTGTTGTATGCTATATTGGTTCTGTCTTGAGGTATGTTGGAAAATTCTGATAAAGGTTATGGTGCTTCGTAGATGTGAAGAGATCCTAGGATGATTTGAACTGCTGTTGGTAAAGAATGTTCGATGTATAGAAAAGGAAGATAGCTACGTGCATCTGTAGGCAATCATGTTCTGCAGTGTCAGAGTTCTAGCAAGGCACGAGTGGTTCTGTTCAATAAGACAGTTGAAGTGCAGCTGAATAAGGGTGAATGATGCCCGAGAATTGTTTACGGTGTTCAAGATTTTGCTTGTAACAGTCAGGTGTCTTAAGATTGTGCATGTGGCTAAAAACGGTGGTTTCGTTAGAAGGGGTCAAGACTTGTATTATATTATTTGAATGATGGGGTTCTATGTAGTCCGTATTGGAAGGTAATGATAACGAATTCAAAAATCGCAAGACGTTCTTCAAAATAATGTATTGTAGAATGTGGTACTTCTGGGGAACATTGAGAAAGTATTCAGTGGCCTATGGGCCTTAGACAGTATGGTCTTGTGTATGAATCTCGTGTGGTAACATGAGTTGAGATAATGTAGTGCTACAGTAAAGGCTAATACTAAGTTAAAGAGGATTCAGAAAGGAAATTGAGTAAATAGAGCAACTTGTTAATAAACTGAAATGGTATGATAAGGATACGATTAACTCCTGGTATGTGTACGAAGTAATGAGACTCGCAGATATTGTGCAACAAAGCTCTTGAGTGCTGGCAGTTGCGTAGCTCGATGTGGGTAAAAGGACTCAGTCCTGGCAGTTAAACTTATGCAAAGAATGGGAGGAGAAAGTTTGTGATATGTTCTACCGTGGTTTGAGAGTGAGTATATTCCTGTCGGTATGCGAAGCATAGAATGTGTAATGACTTTTCTTCTATATGGGATCATGAAGGTCATTGACTAGTTGTGTGCATCGATGTTTTCGGCGTAGGAAAGGGATAGAAGTTTCCATGTTATCTTAGTGTGGTATGGTATATGCAATGTGTTATGGAAAGTTGATAATGGCATGTTCAAGGCTTTGAGATGAGTTCATAATATGCGGGAAGTCATTAAAATTATGGAGCAGCGCGGGCAGCTGCAGGTGATTTAAGAATCGATCTTTCTGTTGATTAAGGAAAAATGATACTGCTATTCTAGTGATTTGTCAAGGCATATGGTCAAAAAGGGACAAGGTGCTGTAAACGGATAATATCTAGTGGTATGGTGGTATTCTCTTATTAGATCGATGGTGATGATTGAATTGTTGATGGCATAGGAAAAAAAATTCTGGATGATTTTCGTGGTATGATTGGATGCTTGATATGTGTTATGTATTAATACAGTGTGGAGTGTGGAAATCAGGCATAGTGATTTATGTGCTATATATGTGATAAAGACTAGAAATTCTCGTAATCCGCCTATGCAGTGGTTGCATATCGTGTGTATCAGCACCGTTTAGCGATCATTGGAAAATAGAAGCCCTAGTGGCTCTCTCTTAGCTTGATATGATAAATTCAGGTTATGATACCTGATTCCCGACTGGTCGTTATAAGTCAGGTCGTCTAGACTAATGTGATATGGACTATGTCAGAAATGGCACAAATTGCTTAGCAGAGTGCATCGGAGTATGCTCCAGCAGGGTAGTTGTACCCAGGACTAGCGGATGGCTGGTAGGTATTGCTTTGTCAATTGGGCCTTCGTGGCGGATATCAGTGCAGAGGTTTCTACTATTGATTCAGTTCCGGTATTGGGGAACTTTGTAGGATGCGTTTCGTGTGGCCGAGCTTGAGGCTATATATATATGTTTATTGTAATGAGTAATTTGACTCGGTGTGCATTTCTTTTTGCGAGAGTTTTGCGTGGATCGGGTGGCACGCCGCCACGGGTTATTTGGATCGGGTGGCACGTCGCCACAGGTATGGTATCCAGATCAAGTGGCATGCCGCCACGGGTATGTTATTCTTAGCAGGTTGCGCGCAGCAACCGTGTGATTTGGAGAATAGTTTTTCCTATAAGTAACTTTGTATACTATACTTCCTAGCTTCTAAGGAATAGTTCGTATTGAGTACCGCTCGGGGAATAGCACATCGGTTGTATCCATTCAAGATTTGATAGCATATATTAAATGTATCACCGCAGGTGTGATTGATTGTTTGAGTTCAGACCTAAATACGTACGTGGCTGACTGTTTGAGCGTGATGAGATGACTTGAGGTACTTCATGGGTAATAGTGTTTGGATGGAATCATAAGTTATGGCAAAGCCATATGATGTTGTGACCTTTCGAGGAGAGTTCAGGTACTCTATTTCTGTAATGTGAGACGGGATCTCAGTCCTATGTTATTATGGTACGGGGGAATTGAATTACAGCTCTTGTATTTGAGTTAGTTGTCATGAGTTGAGTATGTTCAGTTATTTCCTATTTGATCCTGTGTTGTGCTCATCGTGGCCTAGGACAGTGTGGAGGTATCATATCACTAGTGCGGTGTGTTATAATTGAAATGATTGTTGGAGCCGTTAATGAGTGCGGGCATATGTGATTTCAGTTGGTTAGAAATGTATTATCGAGGTTTGGAATGTATTATCGAAGTATAGTATACAAAGTTACTATATCGAGGTTAGAAATCTATTATGGTATCAGTTAAAAGGGAAATGGAATCATGCATAGATGACCTGAGAAATGGATTCGCTATATCGCGTGTTTCAGCTGCCGTGGGCAGGATATGGAGGTATTGGAATAGGACTTTAGCTAACGAGAAAGGTTTTTCAGTAATATTTGGTTATCGTGGGAAATTATTGCGATTAGAGGCTATCGTCTCGAGTGATTGGGTTGTTTGGTACACCATAAGATCTCACCCGGAGTGGCGAGTATGGGCTATTACAGTTGGTTTGGGTGTATTCTAAGTATAGACGTGGGAGTCGGATTTGGTATATGATTTCGGAAAGTGCAATGCGGTCTATGGTTTAGATGGACTGCGGAAGTTCAGCTATATTGTGTTATCGGACTTATGATAGATAGGGTGACGTGGTAGCACCCCGAATATATGTTTGGCAAGGTCATTCAGCTATTGGGTTGATTCTAATACAACTCTGGGTACGCTCGAGGACGAGCGTTTTTTTAAGTTAGGGAGAATGTAACGACCCGGCCCGTCATTACGGGAATTACCACCCCGTTACCTTGCATTTACATATCTTATGCTTTTATATCAGTATTACAGTATATCGGGTGAGTTAGAAGTGATTCGGGTTGAAAATGAAGCAAATAGTATGTTTGAAGGAAGCTTGAATATGGGAAGTCAACCTAGAGTTGACTATTGAGTTAGAATGCTCGAAACCGGATTCCGATGATTCGACTAGTTTCGGGGGATCATTTATGACTTAGGAGAGCAATCGGAATCAAATTCGGAGGTCCGGTGTAGTTTTAGGCTTGAATTGGCGAAGGTTGAATTTTGGCGGAAACCGGATGGTAGGTGAGATTTTGATCCAGGGGTCGGAATGGAATTCCAACAATTTATGTAGCTTCATTATATTATTTTGGATATGTCTGCAAATTTTAGGGTCATTCGGACGTCGTTTGATCGGGTTTTGGATTGAATGTTAGTTTCGGAAGTTTTGAAGAAACTTAGGCTTGAATTCGTGTGTAAATGGTGATTTTGATGTTTAGGATGGTATTTTTGTGGTTGGAACAAGTCCGTATCATATTTTGGAGTATGTTGGTGGTTTTTGTTGGGGTCCCGGGGGCCTCGGGATGATTTCAAATCATCAACCGGGCATTTTGAACTTGGCAAAATCTGCAGAAAATTGCAGGTTACTGTCCAGGCATTTAAGCCTTCGCGTTCGCGTGGCATGGGCCGCGTTCGCGAAGGCCAAGAGGATCAAAGCATCGCGTTCGCGAGCAGGGGCGTCGCGTTCGCGTAGACAAAGTAGGGTGAAGCTTCGCGTTCGCGTGACTGGGAGTCGTGATCGCGTAGAAGGAAAGAGGAGAGCTTCGCGTTCGCGTGGGAGTGTACGCGTTCGCGTAGAAGAAGAACCCAGGGGCTAGGAGATTGTACATCACGAACGCGTGGTGGAGCGTCGCGTTCGCGAAGGGTAAACTGGAGATGGGCATCGCGAACGCGTGAAGACCATCGCGAACGCGTAGAACAAATGGGTCTGGCAGAGAAATTAAATTGCAGAACATAGGGCTTACAGGTTCATTCACCCAAAACATAATTTTGAGCCCTATAGAGAAGAAATCACGGGAAAACATAGGGAAATCATCGGGTATTCATCGGAGGTAAGTTTCTTGACTCAAAAACATAATTTTATGGTAGAATTAACATCAATCTTCATGAATTTGGGTAGAAATTGTGAAGAATTGTGGCCTAGGTATAGAAAACGAGATTTTGAGTTTTGAAAGGCCATTCGAACTCCGATTTCGATAAATTTTATATGCACGGACTCGTGGCGAGACGAGAATCGCATTGGTATAACTTTTTGAATTTTTCGGACAGCGGGCCCGGGGTCGGATTTTTACCAACTTAGCGTAATTATGAGTTTTTCATGTAAATTGAATTGGGTTGTGTTTCTTTGACCCGTATTTGATATAATCGTTGTGGTTTGACTAGATTCTACGCACGCAGAGGCGAAATTCAAAGGAAAAGGCATCGCGGACGAGTCTTCGACCGGCTAGAGGTGATTAGTTTGTGTATATGGTAGCCTGAGGGTTCGAAACCCCAGCTTAGCACATTGTGACGCTAGTAGGGCGTGGCTCGCACCCCGTGGCAGGTGCGGGACTGATTGTGACTGGGGATTGAGACTTGGTCCATCCCGGATATGGAAAATATGCTATTAGTGATGGAAATACACTGTGTTTGACATATTTGTGGGCTGTAAGCCTTGTTTGGGGCCTTGTGCCGACCTGTAGTATCCCTAGGGATAGTATTTATGTGATAGCTATACTTGCTTAATCACTGATCTCAGTCCTGGAATTTGAAATCACAGTATTGAAATGCTAAGTCACCGGCTTTTTGCAAATTTAAAAAAAAAAGTTAAAGTATTTTTCATAAATTATGAACTGGAAACTGGAATTAAGGAAAATGAACTGTTTTGTGACTTATCTGATTATTGTGGACTGGGGATGGATCGGACTGCACGCCGCAGCGGTTGTTATGATATAAGGATCGGGCTTCACGCCGCAACGGTATTTGCGCTTGGGCTGTAGGAGCCCCTCCGGAGTCTGTACACACCCCTAGTGAGCACCGTCGACGTTAAATGGATCGGGCTACACGCCGTAGCGGTTATGTGCATTGCATTGCATCTTATTTGTTGAATTATTCTGTGGTAGCTATATTGTACTGTTGATGCTAGTTCGTAGGAGATTCGGACTGTAGCTTAGCTTCATATTGTGGTATTCTATAGATTTTCCACTTTCAACTGCTTTTATATATTTATTACTCACTGAGTACTTAGTACTCACCCCTACTCCCTGCACCTTTGTGTGCAGATTCAGGTACACAGGAGGGACAGAAGAGCACTCCAGCTTTTATCAGTATTTATCCGAGTTGCTGAGGTAGCTGTTGGCGTTCGCAGGACCTGGATTCTCTTCTTATTCTATTTTTTTTTTTATATAAATTATTCAGACTTTAGTATTTGGATTAGATATAGTTATCCGACTTGTTTAGAGGCTCCAGACTTGTGACCCTAGATATTTGGGGTGGATATTCAGCTTAGCTTTATTGTTGATATTAATGTTCAGGTAATTGATTTGAGTTTCATGCTCGGGATGAGAGTGTAAATGGTCGGGCTTGCCTAGCAGTTGTGTTGGGCGCCATCACGACCGGGATTGGGGTCGTGACACGAGCTCTGGAACCTAAATATGGACCCGATACCATCATGTTCTAATCAAACTTCATTTCAAATACCTTTAAACAATTTTCTTTAAAAATTCATTTTTCGGGCTTGGGACATCAAAATTTTATTTTGAGCATACGGTCAAGTCCCATATTTACCCAAAGCATTAACCGAAGTCACATTTATTCATTTTACAGTCAAAATTTATCATTTTTCATAGGTTTTCACACATAAGCTTTTCAGTTTCATGCGCGGACTACGCACGCAAATTGAGGTAATGCTAAATGAGGTTTTCAAGGACTTGTAACATAGAATTCAATTTAAAACAGGTGATAACCTTTTGGGTAATCACAAAATTAATAACAACATCGGATGATCTTTAACTAAAAGAAGAGGAAAATAATGAACTTACGAGTGCGGTTCTACAATTTCGGATAAGATGAGGTCGTGGCCGGAATGATGTCCTTGGTGTCAATTGCAATGAACCATTCGATCCATGCAAGGTCATTATCATCATCATGCTGGCTAACAGAGTATGGTTGCCATATTTGCTAATATTTATCATTTTCCCGCAAAACATCTTGATGGGGTAATAGTTTATAAGTCGAGCTAGGGTTAGATCCTCCCCTATCTCCTGGAATATATGCCGAAGACAAGCAATTCTCCTCCACATAGAAGGACTTACTTTTGCCAGGCACACCTGGTAACAGATGCAAAACTCCATAACAACATAGTCTAGATCCCCACTCAAAGAGAATGGCCCCAAAGTGAAGGAATACGTATAAAATTACGTAAACCCCTTCTTGAATAAGGTTATCCACTCTGTGAGATTGGCAGTGGTAGTCTTCCTTCACAGCAGGAATGCTGGAAGGATGAATGGAAGAAGGATACACACTAACGGCCCATGTACGAGGGTTAGTGGAAGGATACTTCTCTTCGAAGTCTTTTATTGTGATAAGGCTTTTTGGGATGATAGTGCTCACTATATGCGGAGGTTCATCATCAGCTTTACCTTTTATTTTATGAGGAGCTAGGGTTTCTGGAAGAAGAAACCATTTTTATCAGAAAGGAAGAAAGGGTTTCTCTAAAGAAGAAGATTAAAGAAAAGTTGAAGATAAAGTGTGAGCTGAGTAAAGAGAGTTTGAGAAAGTTTGGTGAGTAATGAAGTGTAAATGAAGAAGTTTGATGCGTATAAGTAAAAGAATAAGCGGCTAAAATCATGGTCATAATTACCTTGATAACCGGGAAAAGTGATTCTAAATCATGGGATGGCGCACGTTCGGGGCATTAAATGCGGAGAGATATGCGTCTAATCAGCCGTCAAATACTTTTCGAAAGGAGGTCAGAGAATTTCACGCCAAAAAAGGTATCTCTATCACTTCCCATTGAGCAGGGGGGATATCTGTACGGAATAAAATATGTTCATATTTAATGATCACATGAGAAAGCAACATGTGGATCCGAAGACAGAAGACAAACGAGCCTGGAGGTGATAATCTCGCTTGTCATTGGAGAGAGACATAATAATGTATGTCACCTGGTAGCATTCAATGAAGAATATTCTGTAGTATTAAGTGCATGGCCCGTTATAGAGAATATGTCATTCACTGCCCATCATTGCACAATATTCAATGGCCCTCACAATATTCATTTAAGAGGAAACTTGATTTTAGGACTTTGTCCCTAAGTATAACTCTAAATAGTGAGCTTTACCATCATTGTAAATGGATGAATTTTCTTACAAGCATACACTATATTCTATCAAAAGCTCTACAACATCTTACTTTCTTGCTTATTTATATTATTGTTACTGCCTCTGGTAGCTTTACGCCCTGGACAAAGATATATAATATATATATATATATATATATATATATATATATATATATATATATATATATATATATATATATATATATATATATATATATATATATATATATATATATATATATATATAGTTTTATTTTAGTTTCAAGGTTATCTTTAATTTTTGTATAATTCATCTATAATTTTTGAATCAAATCGATTCACTTGTCTATAAACCATGTGTAAATTTTGTTGTACCATTTTACGGGCAAACACTTTTAATAATGGAAGACCAGGTTATGCATAGGTTAATACTACTAGTATCACATAGAGATCCCTGACCTCGTCCATCGTTGATCAAGTCAGTATTTTAAAAATCATTTTCAGGGCGAGCCCTGGGCGAGGCGCACAAAGAGCGCCCTGAGGCGATAGTGTGGGGTGAAAGTCTCAAGAGGCGTATGCCTAGAAATTTGGGGCGTACGCTTGGGCATTAAGACCCGTTTTTTAGTGAGACGTAAGCCCCAGAGTCTTTTTCAAATTAAAGCAATTTTTTTTGAATAAGTCCGTCATATAATAATCAAATTCTCAAAATTCTGCTTGTTAATTACTCAAAAGTTTTAAAAAGGAACTGAAATATATTAAATTTAAAAGTCAAGATATTCTTTTTATTGATTGATGCTCTAATTCATGGTTTTTCTGAATTCTTTATCTTGTCCGCTGGTCTGCTAATATCTACCAAAAGCAATGAATATTTAAATTTTTTTTGCAAATACAAAGAGAACTTCATTTTTCTTCATAACACCAAGTTCAAAGTTCAAATTGCAGATTAGTTATCTTTTTTGTTCCTCCGTGTAGGAAACTTTATTATTTTCAACTCAAGTTACTTGTGCTTCTAAGTAGTGTATAATAGATTATTTTGACTAGTTTTTGTGGCGATGGAGCGCGCGCACACACACACACACACACACACATATATATATATATATATATATATATATATATATATATATATATATATATATATATATATATATATATATATATATATATATATATATATATATATATATATATATATATATAGTTTTCTTCCAATTTTATGCAATTTTGCCTATTTATAAATATTTACTATAATTATATTATTTTATAAAATATTAAAAATTAAATACATATGAGGCTTACGTTTCGCCAAGGTATATGTAAAATGCCTTGCTTTACGTCCGCACCTTTTAAAATACGGGATCAAATATACTATTACATACCAATCAGTAACTTTTTCAATGTATGAGTATGTATAATTTAAATTCTAAATTAAAATAAACGGCTTAAAATATTGAAATCCTCCCCCCACACGTACTGAACCAAGCTTAAAAGTTATACATAGCCCACTCCCGAAATCCTCTCCTCCAATGTATCTAGGCCACCCAATAAAGACAAGCATGAAACAAAAGAGGAAGCATCACAACAACCAAAAGGTATTTTTCAATTTCATTTGAAGTGGTACTTAAAAGAGTTTTGATTCTTTGATTTCCTTTACTTCAAAAGACCCTTTCTTAATTTTTGTGCACATCCATTCATAGATCAATTCCTGCATGCATGCCTATACAAGGGTTTTTTGAACGTCACCGTTTGCCGTCATCATAGAATTGTTAAAAAAACAGTTTTTTGTTTTTTGTTTTTTGCCTAAGCTCATTTCAAGAATTGTCCTTTTGGCTTGAGAGAATTGAACCTCTTTTTAGATCTTGTAATTAGATGGAACACTTGTTGGAGAAGGCAAAAATTATTCGTCTCAAAACGAACAATGGCAAATACTTGATAGCAAGCAAAGATGAGAAATCTGTACGCCAAAGCCGTGATGGCTCATCAGTAAATGCACTTTGGTCCGTGGAAATTGTTGATAACCAACATTACCTACGCCTTAAGAGTTGTTATGGCAAGTACTTGACTGCTTCAAATGTTCCATTTCTTCCTAAGGTATTCAAGATTCAAACTACAATAATATTTCATCCGAAAGCTTAAACTATTATAAAAATCATAATTTTTAATTACTTAATTATATTATGTTTCAACAGATAACTAGATCAAGAAAGGTCATTCAGACTCTGCCCAAAAAGTTGAGTTCTGCAACAGAATGGGAGGCTGAACAAGATGGATCGTTATATCAAATTCGCCTAAAGACGCGATATGGCCATTTCTTGAGACCTTTTGGAGGAATACCCCCATGGAGAAATCTTGTCACCCATGATGTTCCTCATAGGAAGAAGTCTACTTTATGGGAAATTGATATTATGGAGACTCATTTGGTTCATAGGAGGGTTCAATCTGCTCCAAATTTCCCACAACTTCCTAAAGCATTCTCTTGTGCTTTTACCGAGCACGTATAAACAAATGAGTTGATACATATATATATGTATCATCCTAATTTATGGGAGCTTATCATTTTATTAACCCGAGAATCAATGATTTTCTTGATACCAGGATGTCCGCCTATAGTTCTTTTGTGTATATCCTACGTTCTGGTTCTTGTCTTATTCTGTTATGATTTGTAAAAAAGAAAAATAAGATAAAAGAAGTATGCATCTCTTTTCTCCTCTTATAGAAATATACAAATTTAGCCTATTAAGATATGTTGTGTCATCATTGTAATAGCGCGCATTTGTATGAAAGATGCGTCAAAACTAGCTCAGGTAACATAATCAAATAAATTATCAAGCACACATATATGTTGAGGTTTTATAAATGGAAGTCATTCTGGTCTTCAAACGAAATATACTATTTACTACTTCATAAATTTGTTGGTTAGGAATAAACTGGTTGCAAATTGAAATGGTAGGCTCAAAATCTTTGAATTGAGCCAAAAAATTTCAGTCCAATTCGGAACTCAACTATGATCAATATTATTGTGGACATCTTGAAGATAGCTAATGTTCATCTGCGGGATTGGCTGTATATATATAAACAATCATCAAAGTCAGCGCTCATCAAGTAGAAGTTATGGTACTCATTATCATAGACGGATTAGCGAAGATTCAACAGAACTCATTGCTTTCTGCTTGAACTATGTATAATAAGATAATAAGATCACACTAGCTAGCTCATTCTTTAATTCACTAGTATTTTAAATTCTAATACCCCTCAGCATTACTCAATAATGCATGTATACAGCAAAAGAAGATTATAAGCAGCAAGAGTACTCTATCTCATGATGCGTGGTAATTAAATGTAAATCATAACAAAATCCATAAAAGAAAATTAATATTTGTAACGTATGAAAATTAGCAGAAATCCTGACCTTTGAGAAGCGAATAATGAACTAAATTTATGGAAAGAGAGAGGAACTTGGGTTCCTGTTATGAATGATAATAGTGACATAGAGGACTAAGAATAATCCTACTCAACCTAAAAAGAGTACTAGTGTAAAAATGCCATCTAGAAGATTAATTGATTTTTTCGTGGGGCCAGGCTAACAGAATGGGATGAGGGAGTGCGTGCTATGCGATGTCTAGAGCATAATGAATCTGTTATAGATCACTGTTGCTCGGCATAACTATTTTAGGCTGGTGTTGCATTGTATTTCTGCTTCTCATCTCTTCCTCAGTTTTTCTCCTCTCATCTCCTTTCTATTATCTTTCAATATTTGTTTATTTGAATATTCAATTGTTGTGATTCAATTCACTGCTCATTAAATCAATACAGTAGTTTGGTTGGTTACCGTTCCTTACTTGTTCCATTGGTGCTTTCATCGGGTGGTCTTTTTGATGGGGGGCAAAATCAACTCGAGGCTCTAGTAGATGAATCTGTACGGGAAGCGATAGATTCCTTTTCCGAGAAACTAGCTGAAATCTGTGGTATGTTACTGGAATTTGTGGGTAAACAAGTGCATGATCCAACAATGGTAGTCGCACGACAGGATAAAACACGAGCGGCAACCACTCTCCGGCACAAACCAGCTCCAGTGGAATTTGGACGGTTTCGCGGCAAGAAAACGGATGCTTGGGTATTCCAAGCAGAGTGTTACTTTCACTTTTATAAGATTGAAGATTCACAAAAACTTACGATAGCATCCTTTTATCTCGATGGTGAGGCACTAGAGTGGTATCAATGGTTGTTTCGGAACAAAGAATTAATTGGACGGGACCATTTTGCTAAGAATGTGGGGATTCGTTTCAAGCCAAAGGGTCTCAAATCTACTGAGGGTCGTCTCGCAAAGCTCATATAGTTGACCACAGTATCGGAATTACAGGGACGATTTGAAGATATTGCCAACGAGACAGAGGATGTTTCAGAGGGTCTGATGGTAAGGCTCTTTATTTCTGGGCTTAGGGAAGACATAAAGAATTCGGTCCTCAGTCACGAGCCCAAAAAATATGAGGACACACTTAAGTGGGCCTATATCCATGAGCGAAGGATCTAGGCAGAAAAGGGTCCAGTTCGACCCGCTTTTGCTAACAAAGGGACGCCTCTTTTGCCTAGCCCTAATCAAACTTTCTCATACTCGTTCATTCCAACCACGTCGACAACTCATGATCAATATCAACCACCCCTCAAACGTCTTACTCATACTGAGATCCAGAGCATATGTAAGTGTGGCTTTTGCTACTATTGTGAGGAGAAATACACTGCAGGCCACAAATGTAAATCTCCACCTCAGATTCTTGTTCTTACAGACGGGTCTGATGTTGAACCTTCATTGCCGGAGCCTTTTATCTCTGACGATATTTTGTCTAAGGAACTGCAAGTTTGGGAGGTCCAAGAGCAATCTGCTATTTCATATCACGCTTTGGCTGGTGGAAATCCATCATCCACATTACGATTTCTTGGCCATGTGAACGGGTCTCCAGTCCAAGTTTTGCTGGACGGAGGGAGCGATCATAATTTTGTTCAGGTGTGAGTGGCCAAGTTCTGGCAGCTTAAGGTGGAGTCAACTCCCAACTTCTCTGTTATGGTAGGCAGTGGTCAACGCCTCCATTGTGAAGGCGTTGTAAGGAAAGTACCTCTTACGATTCAAGGGTGTAATCAAATACTTGATCTATAAGTGCTCAATATGCATGGTGCTGACATAGTTCTTAGGGTTACCTGGCTTTCTACTCTGGGAAGGGTGGTACAAGATTATGCTGAGCGTTTATTTAGGTTCAATTTACAAGGAAAAACTATCAGTTGGAAAGGGGACATTCCGAACATTGCATTGTCGGTCCAATTGAATAGCCTTCGTAGGTACGCCGCTACTAATGCAGTATCCTCATATCACTGCCTTCAATTAGTACAAGATGAGGTCTCAGCTGATAAACACACTAATCCAGACCTGGTTTTTATTCTAGAGGAATTTTTCGATGTTTTTCTGAAACCACAGGGGTTACCACCTTCTCGGTCCCAAGACCATGCGATTCATTTAAACCATAGGGCTGAACCAGTTAATGTTAAGCCTTACCGCTATTCCTACTTCCAAAAATAGGTCATGGAACAATTAGTTGCAGACATGCTCAAGGATGGGGTTATCAGGCCTAGCAAGATTCACTTCTCCTCTCCAGTATTATTAGTCCGAAAAAAGGATGGCACATGGAGATTTTGCGTGGATTATAGGGCCCTAAATGCCATTACTGTGAGGGACATGTTTCCAATTCCTACCATTGATGAGTTATTTGACGAGTTACATGGTGTACTTTATTTTTTGAAGCTTGACTTATTGTCCGAATACCATCAGATCAGGGTCCGAACTGAAGATTCAGCCAAAATAGTATTTAGAACACACGATGGACATTATGAATTTTTAGTTATGCCATTTGGGTTGCCCAATGCTACATCAACATTTCAGGCAACAATGAATAAGATCTCCATGCCTTATCTTCGGCGTTTCGTGTTGGTTTTCTTCGATGATATCTTGGTCTATAGTCCCATTTGGTCAGATCACCTTGTCCATTTACTATTAGTTTTAGGGGTACTACAAAAACATCAGTTGGTGACCAAGAAGGCCAAATTCTTATTTGGTCAACCTTCTATAGAGTATTTGGGACATGTGATATCGGTACATGGCCTCAGTGTAGTTTCAAGAAAAATTCCAACTATCCAGTAATGGCCTCCACCCAAAAATATTAAGGAAATGCACAACTTTCTAGGGCTCGCAGGTTATTATCGTCGCTTCATTCATCATTATGAAACCATTGCAGGACCTCTTACTGATTTTTTGTGTAAGGATTCGTTTGTGTGGGGTTCTTCTGCCCAATCTTCCTTTGATACTTTAAAGGCTAAGCTTAGCACAACTCATGTTCTTGCATTGCCAGATTTCTCCCAAGAGTTTCAACTAGAAACTGATGCATCTAGGCACGGTATAAGGGATGTCTTATCTCAGAGAGGGCATCCAATAGCCTATTTTAGCTAGAAGTTGAGCACAAGAATGCAAGGGGCATCCACCTATCATAGGGAAATATTTGCCATTACTCAAGCTGTGAGTAAATGGAGACAACACTTATTGGGGCGCAAGTTCACTATATACACTGACCAGCAATCACTTAAAAACTTGACCAGCAAAACCATACAAACACCTGAACAACAAAAGTGGCTTAGCAAGTTAGTAGGGTACGACTTTCAGATTATTTACAGCCCAGGGAAATTGAATCAAGTTGCTGATGCGCTTTCTCGCCCTTCTAAAGTAGTCTTGCTGGCCATTTCTTCCAGAAGTTATGAGCATGAGCAAGAGCTATAGTCTCTCAATCAAACACATCCTGAGTTTCTTGCTATACAGAAGCAATTAGAGAAACAACCTAACACTTGCTCAGGCTATGTATTTCGTGATAGACTCTTATTTTTCAAGGGACGATTGGTCATTCCTTTTGATTCGCCACTTCGTCAACATTTTCTACATGAGTTTCATGACACTGCTATTGGAGGACACGCTGGAGTAGCTTGTACGTATCATAGGTTGGCTTCCAATTTTTACTTGAAGCAAATGAGGCGCGATGTCCATAGTTTTGTTGTGTCCTATCAAACATGCCAACAGATGAAAGATGTGCATCACCATCCAACGGGGTTATTACAACCATTGCCAATTCCTGATTTAGTATTTAAAGATATTGCAATGGATTTTATCACTTGCCTACCGAGCTCAAGGGGAAAGTCTACTATCATGACGGTGGTTGATCGATTAACAAAGTATGGTCACTTCATTCCTTTGCCTTACACTTTTCCACACAAATAGTTGCTGAAGCTTTTGTGATGGGGATTATCCGTCTTCATGGGCCTCCAAGGACCATAGTTATTGATCATGATCCTCGGTTCTTGCATGCCTTTTGGCATGAGATCAATCGATTGCAGGGAACCTTTTTGGCCATGAGTACTGCTTACCATCCACAATCCGATGGGTAGTATGAGGCCCTCAATAATTGCGTGGAACAATATCTTTGATGCTATGTTGTTGATTCACCACATAAGTGGATTTCGATGTTGCCTTGAGCAGAGTGCTGGTACAATACTTCTTATCAGACTTCTGCCGATATGTCTCCCTTTCAAGCTCTTTATGGGAGAGCACGTGCTAATATAACTCATTACATTAGAGGTAGTAGTCCTAGTGAGTTGGTGGAAAATTATTTCGTGGACAGGGATGAAATTTTGGCATTACTGAAGCTCAATCTAATCAAGGCACAGACTCGTATAAAGAAGTTGAATCACAAGCATCATATTGAGCTTGAGCTTGCCATGGGGGATTGGGTGTTTGTAAATCTCAAGCCCTATCTTCAGAACAATATGCGTCTGCAACAACACCCAAAGTTGGGAAGGCATTACTTTAGGCCTTTTCAAGTCCTTAAACACATTGGACAAGTAGCTTACAAGTTAGGCTTACCCGAAGCAACTCACATACATCTTGTTTTCCATGTTTTAGTCTTAAAGCGTTGCATTGGGAAACCAGCTCAACAGATTACCCCATTACGACTGTCAGATTTCGCCGAGCTTGGGATTGAGCCGTCCCAGAACCTTAAGGACAAGGTTTTTTCACAGGACGGAGGTATTTTTATGAATGATAATAGTGACATTGAGGACAACAGGGATGGCATGTTGGATAAGAATAATCCTACACATCCTAGAAAGAGTACTCGGTGAAAATGCCATCTAGAAGATTAATTGATTTTGTGGTGGGGTCAGGTTAATAGAATGGGCTGAGGGAGTGTGTGCTATGTGACATTTAGAGCATAAGGAATCTGCTATAAATTATTGTTGTTGGGCATAACTGTTTTATGCTAGTGTTGCATTGTATTTCTTCTTCTCATCTCTTCCTCCGTTTTTCTCCTCTCATCTATTCAATTGTTGTGATTCAATTCAGTGCTCATTAAATCAATATAGTAGTTTGGTTGGTTACCGTTCCTTGCTTGTTCCAGTTCCACCCTTGCTTTACAAGAAGAATGCAAAGTGCAGTATCTCCTGCGATAAGAATCCCCACGTCTCTTTGTTCTCTTCTTTTTCCAACTGCTCATTCTAATGAGTAATGGGGGATAGATATTTAACTGCAAGTATCTAGCCCCATTTCCTCGAACCTCATGCATAACAGGAGACTAGTATATCAGACTACCCTTTTACCTAGCTCATTTCCCAACTAATATATAGAGCCAATTAGTCCACTTCCAAATTGCTTAGCTGTCATATATATGAAAATATGTACCTACCTATCGAGAGGTTATGAGTTCGAGTCTCCCCAAGAGCAAGGTGGGAAGTTCTTGTAGGGAAGGATGTCGAGGGACAATTTGAAAATAGCTTCTCTACCCTAGGGTAGAGGGAAGTCCTGCATACACACTACTCTCCCCATACCCTACTAAGTGAGATTATACTGGATTGTTGTTATTGTTGTTATGCATACCTATTCTATGAGCTTAATTTCAATACAATGGTGGCCAATTTTTTTACAGATAAATATATGTTCATAATAAATAATATATTAGTAACTTTGAAAATACGACAACCATTATGGAGTAACAAATTAAATTTCATCAAATATATAAAATAAAATAAAAATAGTGTACATTATCAAAAGTAAAATCATCTCTTCAATATATTATAGTAGAAAACACACAAAGGATGGTCGAGATGGGGTTATGGAAACAAACTGCTAGTTCTGCGAGGTGCTAGTTGAGTCAACATCCGAGGTTGAATGAGCTATGATCATTTTGAGATAGAGGCCACATCAACGAAAATTTTTATCTTATAACATTTTAGCTTAAACTTACAATTATATCCTTAATAAAAAGCTTTTATAACCACACAAATACTCTCGGTACCTTTTTTACTTGTTTAGGACCACAAATTGTGATGACCCAACATGTCGTCTCATGAGTTACCACTCCATTTACCCACATTTTATGCGTCTTCATGTTTCATTATCAGTATTTGATATGTTAGAGTTGATTTGGATTGGTTCTGGTAGGGATTGAGACATTTAGTCTCTTTAAGGAAGGTTTGGTTTGGAAAAGTCAGCCGGATGTTGACTTATGAGTTATGGGGATCGGATGTGATTCCCTCTTTGGGGAGTGATTTGTGATTTAGGAGTGTGATCAGAAGTGATTTTGGAGGTCCGGTGTAGAATTATGCTTGAATTAGCAAATTTAGTATTTTGGCGATTTCCGATTGATAGGTGAGATTGATCCGAGAGTCAAAATGGAATTCCGAGAGTTGTAGTAGCTTCGTTAGGTAATTTGGGATGTGTGTACAAAATTTCATATGATTCGGTTTGGTTGGATTTTTGATCGAATGCGTGTTTCGGAAGTTTTGTAAGAACCTAGGCTTGAATTTGATGAGAATTGACGATTTTAGTATTGTTGGATGTATTTTTATGATTGGAACAAGTTTAAATAACGTTGTATGATACATTGGTATTTTTGGTTGAGGTCCCAGGGGCCTCGGGGTGAGTTCGGATGGTTAAACGGAGAGTTTTGGGATTTTTGTGTGTTACTGAGTCTGTTGGTATCTGGCATTTTCGCACCTGCGGTTATGGGACCGCAGGTATGATCACGCAGAAGCGGAGAAGGGAGGTGCAGGAGCGAAATGGACTTAGGCATTTTCCACAAAAGCGGAATTGTGGACCGCAGAAGCGGTTCCACTGGTGTGGAATTGGAGCCGCAGAAGTGGTTCCGCTGGTGTGGAATTGGAGCCGCAGAAATGGTTGGAGATTTTAAAGAGGAAGTCGTAGAAGTGGTGTAGTAACTGAAGAATCGATCTCGCATAAGCGAAAACGGGACTGCAGAAGCGAAATGACTGGACACATTTATTTATTAGTTTTCTTCGCAAATTTTTGGAAGGGTATCATATTTCACTTCGGACTTGGAGATTTTATCGGCGATTTTGAAGAGGGTTTTAAGGACTTTGATTAGGTATGAATTCTTGGACTTAAAACACTATTTTATGGTGTAAATACATGCATTAGAGCCGAAAATTCAAGGAATTAAGGTACAAAAATGGTAGTTCAGGGCTTGAAACTAAGAGAGCTTAAAACTAGGGATTGAGGGGTCAAATGAACTCTGATTCTTGTGATTTAGATAAGGAATCCGTTGGTGCGAAAATTTTTGAGTTTCAAGAAGTGGGCCCGGGGCTCGGGTCTTGCTTATTTCGGGAATTCTTGTTATTTTTTGATTATTTTGATTGGGTTTTGTTCCCTTGGCATATTATGATGGATTCGTTGTGGTTTTGGTTAGATTCGACGCGCGAGGAGATCGATTCAATAGGCAAGGGCATAGCGAGCTAGACTTTTGGCCGGCTTGAGGTGGGTAATAGATGTAAATTCTTTCCCGGGGGTCTGAAACCCCGAAATTTCACACTGTAACGCTATATTAAGGTGAGACACGCGCTCTATAACGAGTGCAGGGTCGTTTGTTATTGGGGATTGTGACTTGGTCCGTCTCGCTTGATGATTTTACTATGTTTTCTATTAGAATTTATTTGAGAATCATCCAACTTGGATTAAATTGTTATATTCGGGCTTCGTGCAAACTATTTGAATCCTTAGGGATTGCTATCACTATTTTCATATTAATTGGCATGTTATTTGATCTCAGTCCTAAGTTTTAAATATTGTTTTGCAAGATCAGCCATCTTTTTAAGATTTGAAAAATTAAACATTATTTTATTGACATATTGAGATAAAAATTATTATTTTAATATTGCCCGAGAGGCTTATGTGAATTTTTGGACTGAGCATGGATCGGGTTGCGCGTCGCAATGGTATTATATTGATATTGAGACTGAGATCCTGATTGATGCCATGAGATGGCTTGATATTGTGCTTGGGTTGTAAGAGCCTCTCTCGGAGTCTATACACATCCCAGTGAGTGTCGTCGATGTTAACTGGATCGGGTTGCGCCGTAACGGGTACTAGAGTGTACCGTTCTATGTGTTGCATTTCACTCATGCTTTTGTTCTTTATCTGTTTTACCTGTCTCAGTATTTCTGTACTCGTATTTCACTGATTCGTTGCTTTATTATTAATTGTTCTAAATTGCTAAATATAGTTTACTTTGCAATTTTCCATGATTTCTTATTCTCAACCTTTATTTATATTTATTACTCACTGGGTCAGAGTACTCACATTACTCTCTGTACCTTACATGTAGATCCAGGTACCCCACATACTAAGTGAGGATTTGTGTAGCTGAGCAGTAGTATCCGGGAGTGTTGAGGTAGCTGCATGGCGTTCGCAACCTTCATCTCTCCCCTCTATCTCTATCTTTTATTCTGCATTTCCTAGACAGGCTTGTAGTAGGTTGAGATTCTCTATTAGAGGCTTAGATTCGTGACACTGGATTCCATTCGGGCTAAGTTGCAGTATTTTATTAAATTTCTACATGTCTTATCTTTATTCCTAGTTTGCTAGTACAATGGTTCAATAAATTCCCTGTGTTATCTATCTATAATCTGTGTAAAAATTTGGGAAAGGTTGTCGAATGGTCGGGCTTGCCTAGCAATGTGTTGGACGCCACCATGACCGGGGTCGTGGTTGTGACAAGTTGGTATCAAAGCCTAGGTTACTTGGTCTCGTGAATCATGAGCTGGTTTAGTAGAATCTCGGGGATCGGTACGAAGACGTCTATATTTATTCTTGAGAGGCTGCAAAACCATTAAGAAAAACTTCATATTTTTGCAATTATTGTCATACGACTTTGTTGATCCAAGAACTAAACTTTTGTATTCTATTCTCTCGCAGATAGCGAGGACTCGTGCTACCGAACATGGCGGACGACCACCAGTACCACCCACTGAGGCCACCAGAGGCCGTGGACGTTATCGTGGCCGTGGTCGAGGTAGAGCAGCAAGGGCAGTACCTGTTGATCCACCCGTTGCCTCAGCTTAGGGCCAGACTCCAGCCGTGGATACTCCAACAGCACCTATTTAGGCATCGGCAATACCATTGTGATTCCAGGTCTCTAGGAGGCCTTGGCTAAGATATTATCAGTTTGTACTGGCTTGGCTCAGGCAGTTTCAGCTACTACCGCAGCAGCTACTTCACAGGTCGGGGGAGGTAATCAGACCCCCTCCACTCGCACACCTGAGCAGGCAGTGTAGGTATTGCAGACACCGGGAGCAGCTCCAGCACAACCGGTTGCATCAGTCCATGACTTTGTGGTTCCAGCTATGCCCGACGATGAGCAGCATCGTCTCGAGAGATTCTTTAGGCTTCAGCCTCCAACATTCAGTGGTGTTGAGGGCGAGGATGCCCATGGTTTTCTTGACTAGTGTCAGTGTATATTTCGCACCGCATGGGATTCTGGAGTTGAATGGTGTGGCTTTTACTACCTTCTAGTTCCCAGGGCCTATGTTTACCTGGTGGGAGGATTTTGAAAGGTGTATGCCTATTGGTGCAGTGCCCCTTACTTGGAAGCAGTTCTCCACTCTCTTTTTGGAGAAATATGTACCGCAGTACCGTAGAGAGGAGCTACGTAGATAGTTTAAATGGTTGACTCAGGGGGGACATGACAGTGACCCAGTACGAGATGAGATTTTCACAGTTGGCCCGTCATGCCACTTAGATGATCCCGACGGATCGGGAGAGGATCAGGAGATTCGTGGATGGCCTTAACTATTCACTCTGCATTCTGATGACTAGAGAGAGAGTATTGTGTGCTTCGTTTGAGGAGGTGGTTGATATTGCTCGTGATATTGAGACGGTTTTCCATCAGGAGCGAGAGGAGAGGGAGGCCAAGAGGCCTCGAGGTTTGGGCAGTTTTAGTAGTGCTCCATCTAGGGGATAGTTCCTGCGTGGTAGAGGTCGTTCCTTCAGGCCTCCTAAGTTGGCCCGTCCAGAGTATAGTGGCGCATCTTTAGGCCGTGGCATCAGGGGTTCCAGTAGTGTTAGTCATCACTTAGTGCCCTTCCATCTCAGATCTCTTCTCATGCCCTTCAGCATGGGGTTCTTCTGCAGCAAGGGGTTCCCTTCAGTACCCTTCTCCAATACCAGGTAGTTGTTATGAATGTGGAGAGTTTGGTTATATGAGGAGGCAGTGTCCTCCACTTCATGGTGGTCTGCTAAAAGATTAGCCCTCGTCTTCTGCTCTAGTTTCTTCAACACCCACCCAGTCAGCTAGGGGTGGAGGCCAGGCAACCAGGGGCCTCCCCAGAGGTGGAGGCCGATCAGGCGGCGGCCAGGCTCAATTTTATGCTATCTCATGCAGGACACATGCCATTGCGTCAGATATTATTATCACAAGTATCATCTCAGTCTGCCATAGAGATGCCTCTATCTTATTTTATCCTAGTTCCACCTATTCTTTTGTTTCCTCATATTTTGCTCATCATTTAGGTACGGTCCGAGGGTGTCTTACTTTACTTGTTCATGTATCTACCCCGATGGGCGATACTATTATTATTGACCAGGTGTATCGGTCTTGTATTATGACTATTGGGGGTCTGGAGACCCGAGTTGATCTATTGCTGTTGAGCATGGTGGATTTTGATGTTATTCTGGGCATGGATTGGTATCATGCAATTCTAGACTATCATGCTAAGACATTCACTTTGGCTATACAGGGTGTTCCGAGGATCGAGTGGCATGACTGACTATGTTCCTAGCAGGGTAATTTCATTCTTAAAGGCCAAGCGTATGGTTTGGAAGGGTTGTATTTCATATTTGGCATTCGTGAGGGATGTTGGAGCTGAGACTCCTAGCATTGATTCAGTCCCAGTTGTGAGGGAGTTTCCCAATGTGTTTCCTGCAAACCTGTCGGGCATGACGCCGAACAGGGACATTGATTTTGGTTTTGACATGGTATCGGGCACTCAGCCCATTTCCATTCATCTGTATCGCATGGCACCAGCAGAGTTGAAAGAATTAAAGGATTAGCTTTAGGAACTCTTGGATAAAGGGTTCATTTGGCCTAGTGTGTCACCGTGGGGTGCACTGGTTCTGTTTGTGAAGAAGACGGATGGCACCATGGGAATGTGCATTGACTACAAACAATTGAACAAAGTAACAGTAAAGAACAAGTAACCCATGCCTCGTATTGATGATTTATTTGACCAACTTCAGGGGGCGAGGGTATTCTCTACGATTGATCTCCTTCAGGCTATCACCAGTTGAAGATCAGGGATTCAGATATTATGAAACTGCTTTCAAGACTAGATATGGGCACTATGAGTTTCTTGTTATGTCCTTTGGGTTGACTAATTCCCCAGCAACGTTTATGGATTCGATGAACAGTGTATTTTGGCCGTATCTAGATTCACTTGTTATTGTTTTTATTGATGATATTCTGGAGTACTCGCGTAGCCAGGAGGAGCACGCACAACATTTGCGAGTTGTATTGCAAATATTGAGGGAGGAGAAGCTTTATGCAAAGTTCTCCAAGTGCGAGTTTTGGCTCGGTTCAGTAGCTTTTTAGGGCACGTGGTGTCTAGCGAGGGTATTCATGTCAACCCAAAGAAGACAGAGGCGGTGCAGAGTTGGCCTAGACCTTCCTCAGCCATAGAGATTTGTAGTTTTCTCGGCTTGGCGGGTTATTATCGTCAGTTCGTTCAGGGTTTCTCATCTATTGCCTCGCCCTTGACCAAGTTGATGCAGAAGGGTGCTCCATTTGTATGGTCGGGCGAGTGCGAGAAGAGCTTTCAGAAGCTCAAGACAACTTTGACCACAACTCCAGTATTAGTTTTGCCATCAGCTTCAGGTTCTTATATTGTCTATTGTGATGCTTCGAAAGTTGGGATTGGTTGTGTGTTGATACAAGAGGGTAGAGTGATTGCTTATGATTCTCGTCAGTTAAAGCCCCGTGAGAAAAACTACCATGTCCATGACTTAGAGTTGGCTGTTATAGTTCATGATTTGAAGATTTGGACATTACTTATATGGCGTATCATGTGAGGTATTCACCGATCATCGCAGTCTTCAGCATTTGTTCAAGCAAAAAAATCTTAATTTGAGGCAGCGAAGGTAGCTTGAGTTGCTAAAAGATTATGATATTACTATTTTGTATCATCCGGAATATGCCAATGTAGTGGCCAATGTAGTGGCCAATGCTTTGAGCCGAAAGGCAGTCAATATGGGGAGTTTGGTGTACATTCCAGTTGGGAAGAGGCCCTTTGTAGTTGATGTTCAAGCGCTGGCCAATCGGTTTGTGAGATTAGACATTTCAGAGCCCAGTTGTATTGGCTTGCGTGGTTTCTCGATCTTCCTTATATGATAGCATCAGAGAGCGCCAGTATGATGATCCACATTTGCTTGTCCTCAAGGACAGAGTTCAGCATGGCGATGCCAGAGATGTGATCATTGGTGATGATGGTATATAGAGGATGCAGGACTGGATTTGTGTGCCCAATGTAGATGGGCTTAGAGCTGATTCTTGAGGAGGCTCACAGCTCGCGGTATTCCATCCATCCGGGTGCCGCGAAGATGTATCATGATTTGAGACAGCACTATTGGTGGAGGAGAATGAAGAAAGATATTATGGGTTATGTAGCTCGGTGTCTCAATTGTCAGCAGGTAAAATATGAGCATCAAAGACCGAGTGATCTACTCGAACAGATGGTTATTCTCGAGTGGAAGTGGGGGAGAGTCACTATGGATTTTGTGAGTGGCCTTCCTCGAACCTCGAGGAAGTTTGATTCGATATGAGAGATTGTGGATCGGCTGACCAAGTCCGCGCACTTCATTCCGGTGTTTACGACTTATTCTTCGGAGCAGCTGGCAGGGATCTTCATCCGGGAGATTGTTCGGTTGCATGGGGTCCTAATTTTTATTATCTCATATAGGGGTACTCAATTTGCTTCCCAATTTTGGAGGAATTTTCAGCAAGAGTTAAGTACACAGGTAGAGCTAAGTACAACGTTTCATCCTCAGACAAACGGGCAGTCCGAACGTACCAATAAGATATTGGAGGACATGTTGCGTACCTATGTTATTAATTTCAAAGGTTCTTGGGATGCGTTTCTTCAAAATCGTAAACACATTTCTTTGGTTATAACAGATATTGAGTGTAGAGTGGTGCCCAACAGTAGTTAAAATTGAATAAAATTAAACTACAGAAATCTTTTGCTTAAATTTTTTTATTTTTTATTTTCTGAATCAACGTAGATCCTTTTGTATGCATGTGTTCTTTTTTGACAAGTAAAGAAGCATCTGAAACTAAAAGAAAGTAAGATACTTATTGAGTAAGTTTTGGATTTAAATATATTTATATTTTATTTACTGAGATACTAGAAAATCATTTATTAAAGTTCAACGAAGTAAATCATGAAAAAATTCAAAGAATATCCTGTCATTCTTGCAAGACATATTGGGGTTCAACTATAATCGTAAGCTAAAATAAACAATATTCCATCTTATACAAAGTTACAACGTAAATTTGTAACCTCTTACAAGGTTCAAAACGTCAATACAGATTGACCGACCTTATCCACAATGTTTACAACAACATGTAAGGTATAACACTACTCCTTGCTCCTAAAAATATTGTGTTTGTTTCTTTCTTATTATTAATCTTCAAAAATCGATCTCTCATTCTTGTTCCCGTGGATGAAGACATAATACTAAACTGTTACGGGTATAATGTTGATTTTCAAGATGCGTCCAGCTCAATAATAGGAGAAAATACTACTCTTATCACATACTGCTGAGGAAACTTACAAGGTAACTTCAATCAAATTACAAACTCAAATCTATAAAATTATTCTGCTATCATTTGAACTAAACAATTTATACATGTCTATTACATGACTGAACTTACAAAAAAGCTTAATATTTTTCCAAGAAGAGTGTTTGCCAAAAAGTTGCTTACTCAAACAGTTCATAATCCAAGCTAAAAAATTATTAGCATGCACTTGATGACATTGGTGAAGGCAACAAAAAGAAAGAACTCTTTTGATACACTAAAGAATAAATGTGAGTTACCAACTGAACAAGGTAAATAGTTAAAGATGAAACAAAAACTAGAGCAAACAACTCCAATGAGAATGAAATGGAGGTCACCAACAAATTGAGCTACGATTTTCTTTTTGTAAATATATATTTCAATTTATTTTTTCAAAAACTTTGTTAGTATGTGATATTATGATTGAGGGGAGAAACTTCACATAAATATATAGGTACTTCAAATTAGATGATACCACTTTCTTTTCCGTATTTTAACATTCTGTGATCTAATTTAGTATCCTGTTTGTGAAAATATTTGCAGGTAAAGCAAACCCTACTGCAGCTCACCCTCGGCTTTTTGGATTGTAAATATTTTTCGTGGATGCTCATGTGTCCTTTTCAAGTTTAGTACACAATCACTATTCCGTCCTATTGTTATGAAGATCATGAATAGTAAAATACACAATCTTATCTTAGAAATATGATTTTAAGACAGCAAGGTGTTTGGGTTGTGATTTCTAGAGTTTTGCTAGATCTGTTGTTGAACTTGGTGACTATAATTGGATGGTTGGCTAAAGTTCAAATTGGGGTTGAAGTAGTCTAGGTGGTCCTGTTCAGGTGATACAGGGGCTTCTACACTTGCTACAGCTGATGCATTTATTGGGTTGATAAGATGTTTGTGGAACACATGTGTGTGGTTGTAACAGATATTGTGTGTAGTAGAGTGATGTGCCCAACAGAAATTAAGATTGAATGAAATTAAACTACAGAGAGAGCATGCTTCTACCGTCGGAGCTTCTGTAGCATCCAATTGAAATGCTACCAAAATAATGAGCATCGTAGATACTAACATCAAAATCAGGAAGTACACAAATTGGGTGAACGCTAATGATGGAGGTAAACATGCAAAAAAGAGCGGAGTTTTGAACTGATAAACTTAACCTAAGTTTGAACAGTACTAATTAATTGGGAAATAAACTACCAAAGGTTGAATATAAAGTGTCTTCTGCTCAGGATACATGAATATCATCTCATAGATTACTCTCTGAAGTCTGACATGTGAAATTTTCATGAATTCATCACAGCAGAAAATACAAATAACCAAAGATCACATAAAATAACACTCCCAAGAAAAAACAAATAGCTCTCATACTTTAAAAAAATTACTCTTCATGCTTTAAATCGGAATAGCGTATATAGCCCATAAGGCATGTAATCATCGAGCTACTGCGTTTCACAAATCTGCAAATATCTCTTAGCCCCAAAACAAAACGTAATCGTAAAACGAAAAATTAGGAATTAGTGGGAGATCAGGAGAGTAAAATAATGGATTTATCTGTCACTGTTCAATCAGAAACACGGACCAAATGTGTTCATCACATCTCCCAAATATTATAAGCAAAAAACTAAAATCCAGAAATTAATAAAACGCAAAAATTGGAAATCTTTTTGAAAAAAAAAAAATTTAGAAATCATCAGAGACTTAAATACTAAGAATCATGGAATTTACCATCATATTGTTGCAGTTATTTTCTCGTCATTTGATTTCGGTTCTACCAAAAATGAAAGAACAAAAAGAACAAACAAACACAAAATCGAAGGTAGTGCAGTGCCTCAGAGATAGAAAGACAACGAACAGAAGAAGTAGTAGCAATCAAATAAAAGGGAAGCCTATGCAAATCTGTGAATCCAATACTGTCTCTGTAGTACCGCAGGTGCTTATATAGAGGCTCAAGCAACTAGGTTTTGTGATTCTGAAACCCTAATTTTGTATACTTTCAAAGTGGGCTGGGCGGAGCATCGACTCTTCTCGAATTGAGGCTGAAGACCACAACATTGGGCTAGTTCTAGTGAGGCCTACTTTGATGAATTGGAACAGCCCATAACTCAGAGCAATTAGTGAAAATAACGTGGTTCAGTCGCGAAGCCTAGAATTTTATTTAGGAAATTTAAGCTTGAAATAAGTAAAAAATATTATGATAAAAGATATTTAATATATATTATATACCATTAAAATTTAATATTTTATTTATATATATTGTAATTTGTTGACGAAGGGTGGTCAATGACCACTCATAGGGCCATGTACTTTCTCCCCTGGCATGGGCTAGCTAATTTTCACATTAATAATTGAAAAATCGTCCGTATTTGTAAAGTTATTAAAAAATAGTTATTAATATTTATACTGAGATAAAATCTGGATAAAATAACTTGGCTGAAAAATAAAAAGTTTTAAGTAGTATAATATACTGGATTATGAAGTTCCTTCTTATAAACTTCCACCATATTATGTTAGAACACCATCACATTATGAAATTCCGAGACATTATGCTAGATATTGAATGTGTTGGAATATTTTCAAAATTTTTAGGTATTTTTGTTCAAAACTTTTTACATTAAAAAGGTGATTAAAATTTGGATTACTTTTAAAATTGTGCTTAATTTTCAATTAGCGGTTGTAAATTAGGCTATTTCTGAATTTTTCCTCCAGTAATTCCTCAGCGCTTCTATTTACAATATGTCTTATATTGGTTTTTTCCGTCAAATAATTTGTCTCGTCTATATCTATCTATTTATACTATATTAAAAGCACAAGGGCCCTTAGCAAAATATCGTTTGTCTTTCTACTCTTTAAAAATAAATTTTATATTGGAAATAAATTTTATATTGGACAAATATATAATTTAATTATTTTCTAATATTATGACTTTAAAATCAAAAAAAAATAGTTATTATTTTTTTTCCTTGTTTGGATTAGGTCGAATTTCCAAATATATAGAAATTTAAGTCGAGTAATATTCTGCTTATATATTTTTAATAAAGTCCCTCATAAGAAGTTAGATAAAACTATGTATGAGTTATGGAAGGGGTTAGCCCCTAACTTGAAAATTCTAAATATGTGAGGGTGTTTGTACTAAGGTTGGTCTACTGGATTTTAAACAAGTAATCGTTGGACCCAAGACTTTTGATGCTTTCATTGGCTATGTTCACAATAGTGCTATGTACAGATTTATGTCTTCGAATCATGGTTTTATTTGTGAATCTATAGATGCAAAAATTTTGACCATATTTTTTCATTGAAAAATAATGTGTCTAACAATGCTTTTACATCTATGTATGTTTATTTTTGTCAAAACTCAAAATCTGACCCAATCGTGGTGGCGTCTATTGTGATACCAGGCCAACCAGCTATTACTTATTTACTCCATATTTCATTTAAGGCTTAGGCAAAAAATATTTTAAATGGAAATCCGGTAGAATATACATAAAGTAAAAAATCCAAACAAGCGAAAATACAAGCCCGACCTCGACTGTCATTAGTTATGAGCAACATTAGAAAATATTTCAAAATAAACACAAGACTAATACAGTCTGAGAGTAGCCAACAGATACACTAAAAAAGAGGATAAGGAAGGAGAAGGCGGGACTGCGATTGCCAGCAGCTACCTCACAATCTCCAAGGAAAGTATCCAACCGATATGATCAGCAACTACTGCTGTAGCCCGAAACACCTGGATCTGCACACAAGGTGCAGAGGGTAACGTGAATACACCAACTCAGTAAGTAATAATTCCAAACTATGGACTGACAGGTAGTGACGAACTAAACCTCAATACTGTACGAAAGAGTAGACTTGCTTACAGTTCAAGTAAAAACTCAGCAGTAAGTAAATACAATACGACTAATACGGAGCATAAAACTTAGGAAAATCTCTAAGTACCAATGCACATACCAAGATCAATGTTCTGTATGCCTCCACTCACAAGTGCTCAACCACTCAGTACTATATATTGTGAGTACGTGATTTTTGCCTCACATGAATTACTCCTACAAAATTCCAAAGAATTAGATTTTTTTCTTAATTATTTGTTATTTTAGAAATTATCTAGAATTTTTCTAATTGTTAGTATATTTGCGTGCATGTTTAATCTTGTTTAATTCATAAGAAAAATACAAAAATACATTAAAATTTGCATTTAGGATTTAATTTTATATTTTTAGATTAATTAGTAACTTAATATTTTTAAAAATCACAAAAAATTAAGTCTTTTTTTATTTTACATTTTTAATTTTTAGCTTCGAATTTTGTAGCTTTCTTTTAATTTGATAATTAATTAGTTGTTGTAAATATTACTTTTAGTAATTAATCTAATTTGGTAGGATAATTTGGATTTTAAAATTAATTTATGTTTTTATTTTAAATTTGAAAAGAAAAAGATTTGAAATTGAAAAGGAAAAGAAAAGGAAATAAAGAATAAGGATTTTGGGCTCTTTTAATTAAATATCCCCAAGCTCAATAAATTCCACCCCTTAATCCATTCAAAATCGGCCCAGATCCATTCCCTTACCTGGTACGTATTTCTCTACGACAAAATGACACTGTTTTATCAGTTTAATCTAAGCATTCGATCTCTCTCGATCAAATAGACGGGAACTGAGGCCATTTTAATATAAAAATATCCTAAAAGTGTCACGACCCAAACCCGGTCGTGATGGCGCCCAACCCTAAAGCTAGGCAAGCCAGACCAACAACTGTTTCCACATCTAAAGACCAGTCCCAAAAGGACAAATTCAAGGGGAATATATAAGTCAGTAATAAAACTCCAATAATAATAGTATGATCAAATACAGAGAAGTGTAAACATCAAAAATGACATTCCCAAAGATATAGAGTCATGAGTCTAGAGCCTCTAAGCAAAACGGAATAGTAATAGGAATACTGAACAAAATACTCAAGTCTGGAAGTATATATATAATAAACTGAAATAAAGAGAGAAGCTAGGTCCTGCGAACGCCAGCAGCTACCTCAGCAACTCGAATATACTCTGAAATAAGTTGGAATGCTCGTCTAACCCTCATGTGTGCCTGAATCTGCACACAAAGGTTCAAGGAGTAGGGATAAGTACTAAGTATTCAGTGAGTAAAAAGTATATAAAATAGCTGAAAGAAGGAAATCCACAGAATACCACGGAACAAAGCTAAAACTACAGTCTGATACCTACCACGAACTAACAACAACAATAAACCACAAATATCACAGGTAATTTATAATGCATGAATGCAATGCAATGCACATGACCACTACGGCGTGTAGCCCGATCCATTTAACGTCGACGACGCTCACTGGGGGTGTGTACAGACTCCGGAGGGGCTCCTTCAGCCCAAGCGCAATATTCATATCATCTGCTGCGGCGTGCAGCCCGACCCATCCTTAGTCCACAATATGCATATGAGTCACACAACAGTTCAATTTATTTATTTTCAGGTACCAGTTCATTTATAATAAAAAATACTGTAATTTTATTTAATTTTCCAAGAAATAGGTTTCTTAGCATTTCTTAACGGTGATTTATAACCGGTTTCTGCCCTCAAACAACACAACAGATGTGAACTTTAATAGGGCATTGCTGACATGGTGCTTTGTCACCCAGCGGGACGTTGACATTTCCCGCGTGATAGGTGACGAGATGGTGCTGAGGGGACCCCTCAAATCCAAGGGATTCTACTTCCCGTCTCTTGTCACTGCTTTGTACCTCTCCCACCGGACTTTGGTACTACCTACGGATGGTGAGCTTCCTCCAAAAGCTCCATTCAAGGCCTCTTACATCCGGGTGGGTAAAGGCAATGACCCGATTGATCTAAACGCTAAGGATGACCCCGTGCCGGTTGTCCAGTCTCGGCATTCCACGGACTCTGCCGGACCTTCTAGGCACGCTCATCATGGAGCTGGCATATCTAGGTCCGAGTCCATTAGACCTATGAGTAGAGGACTCTTCCTGATGACGGACTATTTGGACAAGTACTCTTTAGGGAAGTAGTCCATGTAGGAATTTTTCTTTCTTTTATTTTCTTTTTCTAGGTAGTGTATCACCTCCCCCTTGGTTTTTCTTTTGACCACGGTTCTATTCCAAAGGTTTTTATTGAACCGGGTTAGGTAGATTTTTCTTTTTTAGGATTAGAGGGCAAAGGTTAGCATGTAACCCCAAGTATGCACATTAGCAAAACTAAAATGAACCCGAGAATGTATTATCTAAGCTTGACTGTAGATTCTAGGATATGCCTTAAATTGCACAATACAACTTGCTTGAACATTGATAGGACTTTGTAGATGAACCTGATTCTAAATGAGTTGCATGCTAAGTGTGTGTGAGATTTTACTTACATTATATATTTTACATGATACCTAGAACTTGCCACGTGTGTTTGCAAAGCCAAATAGAAGTTGTTTGGTTGTAGAGATGATAGAGGCGTTTCTTTGTGTAACCCCATAAATCAATAAGACTTGAATTCACCTGTACATAATATCCTAATTAACCCCTTTGAGCTTAGCATATTCTTTGATAACCCTTAAATGTTCATAAAAATCTATATCATATATTGTTATACTTTACGTACTAGAAGCACTTGTGTTGTAACGAATATGCAAAAGTCTAAGTGTGGGGTGAAGGGAAGTTGAAAAAGGGAAAATCAAGAATGAATGGCAGAAAATGGTGAACTGGCAAAATACTGTAAATGCTACAAGCTTTGAAAAAAAGAACAAATATATCAATGTATATATGTAAAATAGAAAGGCCAGTTACATCAACAAAAGAAAATTGGGGATTAAAAGTAAATAAAGGTGAAGGAATGTTTACGAGAGACATAAGGGAGAAAACTAAAAGGGAAGTTGTGAAAAAGAAAGAAAGTGCTTAGGGAGGTTAGACACTATAACCAAAAGTATCCTACCCGTCCGATAGCCAACATTACAACCCTTAAAGACCTTTTGATCTGTGATTGAATAACTCGATTAGTGGAGTATTACACTAGGGGCAAGCCTATGGTGTATCTGTATGCATATGAATGTTATTTGTTGAGAGTGAGTGAATTTTTCCTATATCTGTAAGTTCCATGTTCTAAATTGTTTATGTGTGGGAACTTCTCTCAATAAATTGTGTGAGGGCATGTAACTCAGGAAGGAAAAGGTAAATTTGCAAGTTTGTGATAATAATTAGAATAAGCAATAATGTGCTGCCATTTGAGTTTACGGTTAGGTAAGGATTATGTATGTCTTAGGTTAATCATGAAAGATGTCACACCTCCTTTTTACGCACCCGCGAGGGTGCGAGGGAGTTTTTCCAATTAAAGGACAATCGAGACGGGATTAGTTTATTTAATTCAGAGTCGCCACTTGGAAAAATAATGGTGTTCCAAGTCACCGGTTTAATCCCGAACCGAGGAAATTTATGGCTCTGTAATACAGTCTGCGAAACTAGAAATCTGGATAAGGAATTCTGTTAACCCGGGAGAAGGTGTTAGGCACTCCCGGATCCCGTGGTTTTAGCACGGTCGCTCAATTGCAATTTTTGTTTCTATCTGATTCTTTTATATATTTTGACTATGTGCTTTCAATGCTCCGCTCTTATTTTTAGAAGAATTGCGACGTTACGAAAACACATTTCGAGCCGCACCGTAACCAGTACGCCTGCGACTCTAATGTATTTCGGTTTCGCCGAGAGTAAGATTTGGGTCACATAAATGCACACCCGTATTCAGGAAAGTAATTTTATTTCAAGTCGTGCCTAAAGAGTCTATCGTCTATTTACTTTGGGAAAAGGACCGTGAAATTCACTAGACGGTCCTTCCAAGTCTAAGGTTTTTGTAATAATTAATTGAGGACCCCGCAATTCTGTGTGTAATGCGGCGAGGCCCGTCTCATCATTTTATTTAAAGGGCAACCTTGAAGCGAACTATGATTCTCTATTTTTGTTTGTCTCTAATAATGAGTGAAGAAAACTTAATTATTTATTATAAAAAAAAAAAAAAAAAAACTAAGACATTTAGGATCCATAGGTTCATATAACTTGCAAATAATCAAGTTGTTCCTATTTATTCAAATTATCACTTGACACATTTTTAGACTAATCTCAACAGACCTTAAAACGATTATATATCTAGACGTGATTGACTTGGATGAAAATTTATTCTGTCATCACTAATCTATTTACCTATTACTGGATTCCTGGAATCTATTAAAAGTAAAATCGAATGATAAGTTCAAGTATTAATAGGGTAGTCATGAATGAATATACTAGATACCAATTAACGCCATACAAGGTTGTTTGAGATATTATTTTCTACTTGAAATCATGGATATCATATTATTGATCTAACATCCTACTATGAATCCAAACCAACTAAGACATTTATACTTATCAATAAAACTTGACATTATGACTAGTATTAAACTATACTAAATTATAACTAAACAATCAAAGGTTTGACAATCCATAGTTCAAAGTATACAGTCCATATTATACGATCCAATTAATTCAAAGTAGCCTAATTGTAATGAGTTAATAATCAGCTACATAAAACTATATAAACAAATAACAAATTCATTTAATTCAATGTCCACAGCATTCGCTTGTTTTGATTTCAGTTCATAATTCCAGCAGCATGAGCATACATTAGCAAACTTAGAATGAGTACCTGGAAATTACAATGGAGAGAAGTTAGTTGCAGCAGCAGAATGCACAACAACAACAACCACACGACCAACAACAATTACACTGGATCAAACAACAACAAAGACCAGTAGCACCAAATGCACAGGACAGCAGCAACAACAGACCAATAGCAGGGGAAAACAGGAGCCAAAACCACAGCAACAAGTCAACACCCAGGCATAAACTCAAGCAGTAGCAGAAGCACTAAGAGACCCAGCAGAATCGACCACAAATAATGGACCAACAAAAGCCACACGACAACCCAAGCCAACAACAAACTCAATCACAGCAGTAGCAGAAGCAGGAGATCAGTAACACCAACACAGGAACAACAAGCGACCAAATGACCAACTACTCAGCCACTCCCAACTAAAAACACACGAAAACAGTGACAAAAAGCCAATGAAACAGTCTCTTGGTCTATGCTTCTTAACTTTCTCTATCTATAGCCTTGTATATGTGTGTTCTCAGCCCTCACTGTGTGTATAGCCTTAAAAATGTGTATATAGTGAACCCTTCCTGTGTGTCCAGTGTTCTTTTCTCTCTAGTTCACTGTCTCAAACTCTTTTTTCGTATCTCCAGGTACTCTCCAATCTATCTCTGTGTCCCCTCCCCTACTCTATGTCTCTTATACTTATAGTTAAAAGAACACCCCCAAGCCAGAAGAATCAGAAACTCTAAAATATAATAATCAACAGACCCACCCTGCCCACACTCTTCTCTGCCAGCCCAGTAGATTCCTCTGGGCAGACCCATCCCTCTGCCTAGCCCATGCTCTGCCAACCCACTACAAGTGCCTTATACCATTGTTTAATCAACCAATGCACTGGCAGTCATGATATTAACATTCAGGTGTGCCCTCCCTTAGTGATATTGTGCCCATGTGATTCCTACTTAACTGCCAGTGTTTTGCACAGTCATCCGCCCTCATTAATCTATCACTTTACTTAGTTCACAACAGGCCTATCAACTTAATGCTTTGCAGAAACTACCAGGAGTACAATTCATGGTCCTATTTTAATTCAAACAAATCAAACCAATTCAATTCCTATTTCATAATGACCAATCAATCAAACAACCAACTTAACTCCTAACGGCTATTCAATCAATGCTAATAAACAAGACCTACGAAACTACTCGACCACATTGATTAGTCGACGACAAACATACACAATTGATAACAAATGAGTGACCTACAGATTCAATATGCTTCAAGCAGAATCAAGGAACCAAATCGAATACGAATTAAATGCTTGACGACCTTAATCGAACTGAATATACGATTCATTTTAACTACTGAACACAGAAAGAATCGACCAAATAAAAGGTCCATGGAAGATGGCCAGAATAATTTAAAGGATGAATAGAAGAAAAAGAACAGGTTAAGCAAGCTAAACTAAACAATTAGTTAGACCTTAATTACCAATGACAGTCGCACCAACGGGAAAGGCTCCAAAGCTTTATACTCGACGGACCCGAGCTCGCCTCAGACTTTGCTTGCTTTGAGGTCGAACGAACCTTAGTCGAAGTGTTCTTAAATAAAAACACTTCGATTAAGGCCCATTAAACCCCAAATCTTTGATTCATTGGATGAATTTTAACGTTTGATTTTCTAGGGTTCTTGAGGGTCCAAATTTGGGGTTTTACTGGTTCTGGTCTGATTCGACGGAAATCAATGGGGGTTATGGTGTGAGGGAGGTCTGGTAAGGGTATGGCCTGAGTTTGGGGTCAATTAGAGTTGGTCGAAGTTCGACTCGAATCTTCAAATGAAGATTCGAGAAGTTCCAAATGGATTCGACCTAAGCCATGCACGGGGTTGGGACGGGGAGGCTGAGACGAGTGTGTGGTGTAAAAATGGGAGTGATTGGCCTACCGGAACCGCCGCGAGGCGATTTCCGGTAGGCGGAGGGTGGCGGAGGTACGGCGGCGATTGATCGTCTCTGGAGAGACGAAGATGAGTGTGGGGGGAATGAACGGGTGTGGGGGGTATGGGGGGGTTCTTTGGTAGGTTTAAAATTGACGCTTTAATCTCGGCCGTTGGATGATGAGAATCCAACGGCCAGGATTGCACAGTGGAGCGATTAATGAGATCCATCAGATCAATGCTGATCGACGGCTTGGATCTCTTCACTTAAAACGGAACGACGTCGTTTGAGGTGTAACGGGTTGGGACGGACTGGACCAGGTGGGATTCGTTTGGGCCTGGTTTTTGGACCAAACTATGGCCCAGATCTGATCTCATTACTACATGTATATATGTATATATGTACATGTATATATATATATATATACCACTATCCCACACAATTACATATCACCTAAAAATGCAAATCACATAATTTCGATATCAAACACTAAAAATGCAAAACTTAGCATATATTTTTTTGTATTTTTAATTTAAATAAATAAACGTGCACACAAAAGATAGAATAACACAAAATCACAAAAATCATACCCAACACGAAACTATTTTTATTTTTGAATTTTCTGGGAGTACTTCTCAAGTAAGGCAAAAATCACGTGCTCACAATTCTTACTGCCCCTATTTGCGCGTAAACACGCAGAGTTTTCGTGCAAAGATAAATGAGCGGATATAAGCGATTTTTGCCCATTCGAACACTCCGTATGAAGCATTTTGGAAAAGTTTTGACCGAACCTTGCTTCAAAGGTCTCCTACATATCCCCTGGCTAAAAGGGAATCAGGTCAATGTAGTTCGGGAAGTTCTGGTAGCTGGGACTACCATGACCGTTGCGATCTCGCTATTACTGCTGTTGCCGCTGTTACTGCTGTTACCACTGCTCAGCTGATTTCCTTGTTACCCCGCGCTAAGCAACGAAAACAAGAAGCTAGACTAGGTTACAATACTACAAGTTCTTATCTATCCTTTTTAACTTGATCTTGTCGCGCTCCTTGCCATCTTGTCTGACTTGGCGTTCCTTCTGATGCTTCGTCTCTTCTTACGAACTTGGATCCATGCCGAAGATTTCTGTTACATTCTACCGCTTTCCTCTACCGAATTAAAACAGATCGCCACTCCATTCTCCAGGCGGGCTCCCCGACTTCAACTACTACTTCAAAATTAAATCGCCACTCCATTCTCCAGGCGGGCTCCCTGACTTCAACTACTACTTCAAAATTAAATCGCCACTCCATTCTCCAGGCGGGCTTCCTGACTTCAACTACAACTTCAAAATTAAATCGCCACTCCATTCTCCAGGCGGGCTCCCTGACTTCAACTACAACTTCAAAATTAAATCGCCACTCCATTCTCCAGGCGGGCTCCCTGACTTCAACTATAACTTCAAAATTAAATCGCCACTCCATTCTCCGGGCGGGCTCCCTGACTTCAACTACTGCTTCAAAATTAAATCGCCACTCCATTCTCCAGGCGGACTCCCTGATTTCAACTATAACTTCAAAACTAAATTTCCACTCCATTCTCCAGGCGGGCTCCCTGATTTCAACTACTCCTTCAAAATTAAATCGCCACTCCATTCTCCAGGCGGGCTCCCTGACTTCAACTACGACTTCAAAATTAAATCGCCACTCCATTCTCCGGGCGGGCTCCCCGACTTCAACTACAACTTCAAAATTAAATCGCCACTCCATTCTCCGGGCGGGCTTCCCGACTTCAATTACGACTTCAAAATTAAATCGCCACTCCATTCTCCAGGCGGGCTGGGCTCCCTGACTTCAACTACAACTTCAAAATTAAATCGCCACTCCATTCTCCCGGCGGGCTTCCTGACTTCAACTACAACTTCAAAATTAAATCGCCACTCCATTCTCCAGGCGGGCTCCCCGACTTCAACTACAACTTCAAAATTAAATCGCCACTCCATTCTCCGGGCGGGCTTCCTGACTTCAATTACGACTTCAAAATAAATCGCCACTCCATTCTCCAGGCGGGCTCCCCGACTTCAACTACAACTTCAAAATTAAATCGCCACTCCATTCTCCGGGCGGGCTTCCCGACTTCAATTACGACTTCAAAATTAAATCGCCACTCCATTCTCCGGGCGGGCTCCCCGACTTCAACTACAACTTCAAAATTAAATCGCCACTCCATTCTCCAGGCGGGCTTCCCGACTTCAATTACGACTTCAAAATTAAATCGCCACTCCATTCTCCAGGCGGGCTCCCCTGACTTCAACTACAACTTCAAAATTAAATCGCCACTCCATTCTCCAGGCGGGCTTCCTGACTTCAATTACGACTTCAAAACAAAATCGCCACTCCATTCTTCAGGCGGGCTCCCTGACTTCAACTACTACTCACTGATTTCATCCTACCTTGATTACCTTCCTTCGCCTCTTGTACCCTATCCTTGTTCCTGCATTACCTCTCGGACCACCTTTTCTTCTGGATTATCCTGTCTTGGAATTTCTTTCCCCCGGTCATATTACTTTTCTTCTGGCTGCCGGGGATATTTTGGAACTGTTTACTCGCCTGCTGGTGGTGGTGCTGCTGAGGAAGTATTCTTTGTTTCCTTCACCCCTCATTCTCTTCCTTCTTCCCCTACCTCTTCCGGGACTCACGCTTTTGTTTCCTTGATCAAATTATAGGATGTAATACTGCTGGGGGAATCTCGAAGCCATTTTTCTTTTTCCAATAACTGCTGGAGATGATACCCGGCTCAAAGATCACCCCATCTTGTGTTGCTTTCTATACTTATCCTCTGAGTCTTGCTTTCCAGAAAATTTTCGCAACAGGAGAAAATTTTCTGCCCCAGTGTGATAAACTTCTGGACGGTATGCTTTTCCGCCGTCGGACCCTCTTTTCCTGCTTTAAATCAAAGAAAAATTGTTAGTTTCAAAACGCCGCGAGTGGTCGTGCCACTCTTGTTGAGGCCATTCTCTTTCGGCTGCTTGGCCTCTCTCGAACTTTGAGGACGACGTTGACGCTTGCTTGGGAAGATGCTTTTTCCACGAACGACCTCTCATCTTTCCTTTTATTCCACTCTTTGGTTTGGTCCGACTCTTTTTAGCCGGTGATTTGTTGCGTGAAATCATCTTTCGGACATGCCACATGTGTCCATCGTACTCCATAATTCTTGCGAACCTTCCACTCAGCCTGTCATCCCAATCTTATTATCGTAACGACTTCCGTCTTATTGCCTCGTTCCATGCCTATTCACTTTCAATATACTGCTTTGGGAGACTTGGTAGTAAGCTTTGAAAAAATCAATTTTCGAAAATGAAAGAAAAGAAAAGAATACTGACCGCAAATGACAAAAGAAGAGAAAAACTTTTCTGAACTCAAAAATAGGAAAACTTATCTGAATGTGTGCCTGATCCAATGTTGTGCCGCGCCTTTGAGATTAAACTACCCAGTCTATTCATGTCAATCACTTTCCGATACCGCGTCCTGCTAGAGGTAAACGGGTGTCCCAACCTTGTCTCATGCCGACATCTTGTACCCATCTCATCCTGTCACCTCACAGTGCCCTTCAGAAAGGGTTTTCACTAATGAGATTCTCTCATTTCTCTCTATCTCCCGTCGCCTTAAGGTGCCCGTAAAGGTTTTCACCGTAAGACTCTCTCATTTTACTTCTCTCAACTTCCTTCGCCTTAAGGTGCCCGCGAGGGTTTTCACCGTTAAGACTCTCTCATTTATGCTTTCTTTCCTTGCGGCGGGGTATCACCCCCGAGATTCCCTCTAGAGCGTTATCCCCTTTCGGCTTGTGCATCCTGAATTCAATCGAGGGTCGGGATGTCACTCTTGGCTTTCATTCACATGCCTTGGCACTTCTCAAATACTGATCGAGAGGTCTTTCTGGTTCTTGATATGGTTTCTGCGCGTGAGGCCGAAGAAAGGGGTTTAGCCTCAACGGTTAGCTTATTACAACTTTCGGAATCCACACTATCTTTCCAACGAAACAATGACTTCTGCCCCGGTTTTGTTGCTTGGGGGATTTTTGATTTTTATTTTATTATGACCGAGCCGTGTGGCGCCTACGTATCCTTCTTGAGGAATCAGGTCGAACGTAGTTCACTTTTTCTTGTATTACTTCTTTGTTTCTTTTCTATTCTTGATGATTCCGAAAGAGGGTATATGAAAGAATAATTAAGGCTCAAATGGGGAAACAAAGGTTAAAGTGTGTGGGTAGTAGAAAAATTGCCTCTGTCATTTCATTCTCCGAAAAATGCCAAATACACACACAAACGAAACCAAACGTTGACAAACGCATTAAAGAATTACACATAATATCTCTTGATTGCATCAGAATTGATAGCCATATCGGTGCATCTTCCCTCAATATCCGTCAGACATAGAGCGCCGTTGGATAATACTCTAGTCACCACAAATGGTCCCTGCCAATTTGGAGCGAACTTGCCTTTCGCCTCGGCCTGATGGGGTAGAACTCTCTTCAGCACATGCTGTCCCACTTCAAATCTCCCGGGACGTACCTTCTTGTTATATGCTCTCGCCATTCTCTTTTGATACAATTGGCCGTGACATACTGCTGTCAATCTCTTTTCATCGATCAAGCTCAATTGCTCCAATCGGGTTTTGACCCACTCATCGTCATCAATCTCAGCTTCAGCGACAATTCGGAGGGACGGGATTTCAACTTCTGCTGGTATTACTGCTTCGGTCCCGTATACCAACAAGTAAGGAGTTGCACCTACCGAAGTCCGGACGGTAGTGCGATAACCCAACAGCGCAAATGGTAACTTTTCATGCCACTGCCTAGACCCTTCTATCATCTTCCTCAATATCTTCTTTATGTTCTTGTTTGCTGCCTCGACCGCACCGTTTGCTTTTGGGCGATACGGTGTGGAATTTCGGTGTGTAATCTTGAACTGTTGATATACCTCTTTCATCAATCCACTGTTAAGATTTGCACCGTTATCTGTAATGATCATTTTCGGAATTCCGAACCTACAAATGATGTGGGAGTGTACGAAGTCCACCACTGCCTTCTTGGTCACCGATTTGAATGTTTTGGCCTCCACCCACTTGGTAAAATAATCAATCGTTACCAGAATGAACCTGTGACCATTGGAAGCCGCTGGCTCAATAGGTCCAATAACATCCATACCCCATGCGACAAACGGCCATGGTGCCGACATTGTATGCAATTCAGTCGGCGGAGAATGAATCAAATCTCCGTGTATCTGACACCGATGGCATCTTCGCACGAAACTTATACAATCCCGCTCCATAGTGAGCCAATAATATCCTGCTCGAAGAATCTTCTTTGCCAATACGTATCCGCTCATGTGTGGTCCGCAAACTCCCGAGTGTATATCTGTCATCACTGTTGTGGCTTGAACTGCATCTATACATCTCAACAATCCCAAATCTGGGGTTCTTTTGTACAGCACCCCTCCACTAAGGAAAAATCCGTTCGCCAACCGCCGAATAGCTCGCTTTTGATCTCCGGTTGCTTGCTCCGGGTATACTCCTAACCTGAGGTATTCCTTGACATCATGAAACCACGGCTCACCATCCACCTCTTCCTCTATCACATTACAATAAGCATGTTGATTCCGGACATGGATATGTAACGGATCGACACGAACCTTGTCCGGGTGATGTAGCATTGATGCTAAAGTAGCCAACGCGTCGGCAACCTCATTATGCATCCTTGGGATGTGCCCGAATTCTACCGATCGAAAGCGTTTGGTCAAATCATGCAAACACTGACGATATGGGATAAGCTTTAGATCTCTGGTTTCCCATTCTCCCTGAATCTGATGTACCAGAAGGTCCGAGTCCCCCAAGACCAAGACGTCCTGTACGTCCATGTCCACCGCTAATCGCAACCCCAAGATACATGCCTCGTACTCGGCCATATTGTTGGTGCAATGAAAACGCAGTTGAGCAGTAACAGGATAATGATGTCCTGTTTCAGATATGAGCACAGCCCCTACTCCGACTCCTTTTGCGTTTGCCGCTCCATCGAAGAAGAGCTTCCATCCTGGATCCTTGGTTAGTTCTAACCCCTCAATCTGCAATACTTCCTCATCTGTAAAATACGTCCTCAAAGGTTCGTATTCGTCGTCAACGGGATTCTCGGCTAAGTGATCGGCCGGGGCTTGAGCTTTCATAGCCGTCCTTGTCACGTATATGATGTCGAACTCCGTAAGTAATATTTGCCATTTTGCTAACCTCCCTGTAGGCATAGGTTTCTGGAAAATATACTTCAACGGATCCAGACGCGAAATGAGGTAAGTGGTGTAAGAAGACAAGTAGTGTTTCAGCTTTTGGGCTACCCAAGTCGGGGCGCAACATGTCTTTTCTAGATGAGTGTACTTGACCTCGTGGACTGTGAACTTCTTACTGAGGTAGTAAATGGCCCGTTCCTTCCTGCCAGTAAGATCATGCTGCCCGAGTACGCAGCCGAACGAATTCTCGAGAACCGTCAGATAAAGAATCAGGGGTCTACCCGGTTCAGGCGGAACTAGTACAGGTGGATTTGACAGATACCCTTTGATTCGGTCAAACGCTTCCTGACATTCTGTCGTCCATTCTATCGCGGCGTCTTTCTTCAATAGGCGGAATATGGGTTCACAAGTTGCCGTAAGCTGGGCAATAAACCTACTGATGTAATTCAACCTTCCCAACAGACTCATTACCTCTGTTTTATTCTTCGGCGGGGGTAACTCCTGAATGGACTTGATTTTGGAGGGGTCCAACTCAATGCCCCGTCGGCTGACGATGAATCCTAGCAGCTTTCCTGATGGAACTCCGAATGCGCATTTGGCCGGATTAAGCTTGATGTCGTACCTTCGGAGTCTTTGAAAGAACTTCCTGAGGTCAGCAACATGGTCTTCTTGACGCCTAGATTTTATGATCACATCATCCACGTACACCTCAATTTCCTTGTGTATCATGTCATGGAATACCGTGGTCATCGCCCTCATATATGTTGCTCCTGCATTCTTCAAACCAAACGGCATCACTCGGTAGCAATAAGTCCCCCATGGTGTGATAAAAGCCGTCTTTTCTGCGTCCTCTTCATCCATCAAAATCTGATGATATCCCGCATAACAGTCCACAAAGGATCCAATTTCGCGTCCGGCGCAATTATCAATCAGGATATGGATATTGGGAAGCGGGAAGTTATCCTTAGGACTTGCCTTGTTGAGATTGCGATAGTCCACGCATACTCTGATCTTTCCGTCTTTCTTTGGCACCGGTACTACGTTAGCCAACCATTCGGGGTATCGGGTGACACGAATGACTTTCGCCTGCAACTGCTTGGTTACCTCCTCCTTAATCTTCACACTCATCTCCGTCTTGAATTTCCGCGGCTTTTGCTTGACGGGAGGATATGCCGGATCAGTGGGTAATCTATGAACCACTAGATCAGTGCTGAGTCCGGGCATGTCGTCGTACGACCATGCGAAAATGTCTTTAAACTCCATGAGTATTTTGATCAGTTCTTCTCTCAGATTGGGTTCAATATGGACACTTATCCGGGTTTCCTTGACGTCATCCGCATTCCCTAGATTAACGGCCTCAGTATCATTTAAATTTGGTTTGGGTTTTTCCTCGAAGTGACTTAATTCTTCCCCGATTTCTTCTACGGCTTCATCATCGCCGTACTCTGACTCACTCTCGTCACTTCTTATTTCATGTGTTATTATTTCCAAACCCGATTGACTTTCTAGACTGGGTTGATTAATCTTTAAGCACGCCATATCATTAAGATCAGTTGCAAGAAGGCTGTTCAGAAAAGTAAAAAGAAGGAAAAAGATAAACAAAATTAGACGCGAAGGAACCACATTTCATTAATGGGAATTGTACAAAGGGAAAACAAACTGCAAACTTAAAATCAAAAATGAACTAAAAACAAAGGGATTTTACTCCGGGGACAAGCCCCCAATACAAAATTTCGAAAGAAAAACAATCCAAGACAAACTACCAAGACTCCTTCCGGACAGGGAGAGGAGTAGCCTTCCAGTTATTCAGTTTTGCCTTTGGTCCCACAAATTGTATCTCGGCATGACTGGATCCTTCACCATCTTCGAGCATACATACATCCGTGAATAGGTTTTCGAACTTCCTGAAGAACTCTTCGTCTGGCCTGACCGTAGGACCGGGAATCTTTGGCGTTGGATGTCCTCTTGCTCCGGACCTGACAAAAGATTGGGAAAGGCGTGGGGCAGGCTTTGGGAGCACCCATGTCTTCTGTTTACTCCTCTTTGCTCGCCGGATGTCCTCTGAGGTTGGCTGGAATCCCAAGCCGAAGGTTCCCAAGTTCTCGACCACCGATACCGGTTGTATAATTCCTTGCAGAGATGCACCTAGCCCTTTACCGGGTACGAAACCATGTCGCAACATTTCATGCGCCACCATGACATCCGCAGTAATTGTTCCGTCGCCGGGAATACATTCCCCTTCCGGAACTCGGTGGGCGGACACCACATCGCAGACCTGATACACCCACGGCCCAACATCTTCTTCTGTTTCAACAAAGGGAATGATGGTGCCCGATTGTGGATCGTTCTCTCCATGGACGACGATCTCCTGCTGGTCCCATTCAAACTTGACGAGCTGGTGTAAGCTGGATGGAACTGCTCTTGCGGCATGAATCCATGGTCGCCCTATTAGGAGGTTATATGACACCACCATGTCCAGCACCTGGAATTCCATGGTGAACTCCACTGGCCCAATCGTCAAGATCAACACTATGTCACCAACCGACGCTTTGCCTCCTCCGTCAAACCCTCGAACGCATACGCTGTTCTTGCGTACCCTGCCGATGTCTATTTTCAATTTGCCCAGTGTAGAGAGAGGACAAATGTTAGCACTGGACCCATTATCGACCAAGACTTTGGTAACCACCGCCTCTTCACACTTCACCGTAAGATATAAAGCCCTGTTGTGCTCAGTGCCTTCCTCAGGCAACTCGTCATCGGTGAAGGTGATCCGATTTGCTTCGAAGATCCGATTGGTGATCTTCTCCAAATGGCTCACTGAGATTTTATCCGGTACATGTGCCTCATTCAGGACTTTCATCAATGCTTGCCGATGTTTTTCAGAATGTATCAGCAAGGATAGCAATGATATTTGCGCCGGAGTCTTCTTCAACTGCTCTAAGACAGAGTAGTCATGCAGTTTCATCTTTTTCAAGAATTCTTCCGCCTCTTCATCAGTGACCGGCTTTTTCAATACCGCCGGAGTGGTCTTCCTCAATTCCGCAGGGGCAAAACATCTCCCCGAGCGGGTCAACCCTTGGGCTTCACAAACTTCCTCTTTCACCTCCTTTCCTCTGTAGGTCGTTGTAATCCGAGCATAATTCCATGGGACAGCCCGGCTATCAGTTACTGGCAACTGTGTTGCCGGCTGGATGATGAAGGGGTCCATTCGAACGCCTGCTACTGTCAAAATGGGCTTGATTGCTGCCCCCGGTACAACTATCTTGGCCGGCTTCACCGGTACTTCGTTCACACTTTCCTTTCCTGCTTCCGACTCTCCTGGTATGTCTTTCTTGCAACTGGGCGACTCATCACAGCTTGGCCCTTTTCTCGTTCCTGCCCCGCTAGACTTAATCATCATTACAGTCTGAGAGGCTTTCTCCCTTCCTTCCTCCACCCGTACCAACTCGATCATATTGGCCTCATGATGAGTTGGAAGCGGGTTTTGGTTGATGTCGGGCTCTGTTGGAGTCTGGACTTCAATCCTGCGAGTATCAATAAGCTCCTGGATGGCCGTCTTTAGCCTCCAACACTTTTCTGTATCGTGTCCCGGACATCCCGAGCAGTAAGCACAATTCACTGAATGGTCCAGGTTCTTCGGAAGAGGGTTTGGTAGCTTAGCTTCAACCGGATTCAGCAACCCTACCTGCTTTAACCGGTGGAACAGACTAGTGTAGGACTCTCCTAAGGGAGTGAAAGTCTTTGGCCTCGGCGCCCTGTCGCCCCTGAATGACTGGTTCGGACGGAAACTCGCGCCCGAGGGGTTTCTGTAAGCTCTTGGGGGCGGCTGATTGTTCTGGGGGTTCGGTGCACGCCACGGTGCATGAACAGGAGGTGCAGAATAGGATTGTGCATGGTGGACAGTAAAATGGGGATCAGGTGCGGGATAATAATGTTGCGGATGGCTATATGGGTTGTGAGAGTAGTTTTGGTGGTGAGGTTGGGGTGGGCTATATTGGGGTGCGGGGCCTCTATTTCTGAACCATGCCCCGGACTCGACGGCCGAAACTTCCTCTCTCCTCTTTTTCCCCAGTACTCCTCCAGTACCACTTTGGATAGCCTGAGTGGTGGCTTTCAGTGCTGAGTAACTCATGATCTTGTTGGCCTTCAAACCTTCCTCGATCATACCCCCATTTTTATCACCTCGGTGAATGATTTACCTACGGACGTTACCAGATGTCCGAAGTAGGTGGGCTCTAATGTCTGCAAGAAGTAGTCCACCATCTCGCTCTCTCTCATCGGTGGATCCACCCTGGCCGCCTGTTCCCTCCATCGGAAACCAAATTCCCTGAAGCTTTCGGCAGGCTTCTTCTCTATTTTTAGCAATGATAGGCGGTCGGGGATTATCTCAAGATTGTATTGGAACTGGCCGATAAAAGCTTGAGCCAGATCATCCCACGTAAACCATCTACTGGGATCCTGTCTAGTGTACCACTCCAACGCCGATCCTCCCGGACTCTGGCCGAAGTAGGCTATCAGAAGCTCGTCCCGTCCTCCGGCCCCTCTCATTTTACTGCAAAACCCCCGCAGGTGGGCCACCGGGTCACCATGCCCCTCGTATAGGTCGAATTTGGGCATTTTAAATCCTGCTGGCAACTGGACGTCCGGAAATGGACACAGATCCTTATAGGCGACGCTGACCTGGTTGCCTAAACCGTGCATGTTCCTGAAGGACTGCTCCAGGCTTTTAACTTTTCTGACAACTTCCTCGTGTTCCGAATTTTGGAAGT
>JASVEL010001163.1:0-42189 GCA_032618575.1 Nicotiana noctiflora
CCCCCGGGGTAGGGTGTGCCAAAAGGAGGTGTGACAGTCGCCCATAAGAACAGGCCTCGACTCGGGACAGCGAGTAATCACCTCCCTTTATGTCACGCCCCAAATTGAGGAACATGACCGGCGCCTGACCAGGTTGCCCCAGTCAAGCGGACCTGGGTGCCTTTCATTCCCACGCGTTACCCCTGTGATGACTGTTTCTCATTAACCAAATATATTACTAATCATAATTGATTTCACATTAAACAAATAAAATGATACGAGTGATTCATTAACAAGATTTCAATTTTTACAACGCCCGACATAACACAATATATATACATAAGACTGGAGTCCCACAGTTTACATGTCTACAGAGCCTCTAGGATACAAAAGGGAAATACAATACTTGCCGGTAACAAGGCTCCGGCTATACCTTACAAAACCAAAATGAAATCTAAACCGAGTGGCATGAACCACGCAAGGCCCCGAGGAAGAAAGGGGCTCACCAAAACGGGCAGTGGAAGGAGAAGGATACTACTGCCGACGAGCTGAAGTGCCTGCTACTGATCCACCTACAATCATAACACGAATGTAGCGTCCCCGGCAAAAGGGACGTCAGTACACTTGAATTGTACCGGTATGTATGGACAAACTTTGTCCCAAGTAAACTCAAGCCATTAAATTACATCAACAATTAATTAAGCCACCCAACCATGTTTCCACATTTTCCTCATTTCAAATAATTCTCACACAAAGCACTTTCTACGATCAACCAATTTAACAATAACCAATCAATCACGTAAAGCACAAGTAGTCAAACAAAGGGGCAATCGGTGCCCCACAGGTTGCAAACTCGCTGTCTCCTTTCACAATTTCACATTATTGATTTTTGTATCAATTTTCAATAGCGATTTCGATCGCTTTCCATCCTTATTGCCCCCGACCACCCTTATTACCTCGGCCACCCTTATCACCCCAACCCACACCTTATTTCACCACGTTGCGGCGCGCAACACGACCCCGCCTTACAGTTGAAAACACAACAATTTCAAACAGCAGATAAGGTACTACACACAATTTCAACAAGTTCAAATAGGCAACTTACACATTGGTTCATGTTCTCAATTTCTTCTCAATTCAATATCACAACCATGTTACAATATTTCCACAATTCAAGTGTTTCATCTCTTTCCACAATAAACCAATTCTCAAATGTTTCGTTTGTTTTCCCACAAGGTGCCATATAGGCCATCATAGTCATTATTCGCAATTCTTTTGCCAAATTAAACTCTCATTTTACATCACTCATAGCTCAACAACAAACTTTGAATATTCAACAACAACATCAAGAATTTCACACAATTTGTCAATTTAACACGAAACAAACAAACTTCACACATATAGGCGATTTCACAAAAATCAAAATTAGCCATACATACCTGGTGATGATTTTTCCTCCTACTTTATGCTTACCCAAGATATCCTACTCTTGCCAACCTTGTTCTTGAAGACTCTTACTTCTACTCACTTCTTTTTACTAGAAATCAAGTTCAATAATCATGCATGAGTGTAAAATTTCTATCTTCAAAAGCTATTATATGCAAACCTCTCTTTACCCAATTAAAACTGAAAATCAAGAAAATAGTTAGGGTTTTTACCTTGAAAATATTGGGGAAGTTGAATCCCTGCCCTAGAATCCCTTGGGATTAAGTAGTTGGAACAATCTTTGAAGATGAAAGATTTCTCTCTCTAAAAACCCTCTCTTCTCTCTCTAATTTTGGTAAGATGATATGATAAAATGAAGAAGAAGTGTGTTATATTAAAGAAGAGATCGGGTCAAAATGTTACAAAAATCTGGGCCGGGGTCAATTATGCGGTGCACTATGCGACCGCAGAATCAACATGCGGTCCGCATAGTGACCGCAGAATTGCCCCAAATTTTACACGGGTTCTGTTAAGGAATGCGGTCACTATGCGGACCGCATGTTGATTCTGCGGTCGCATAGTGCACCGCAGATTTGACAATGCGATCGCATATCGACCGCACTTTTGACACGATTTTGGGCAACTCTCTGGAACGTTTTGCGGCAAGAATGCGGTCCGCATATCAGGTTTGCGGTCGCATTCTTGACCGCATATTTGACATTTTTCGGAAAAATTAATTCTCTACATTTTTAAAACTTAAATCACTACCAAGGGTCCGAACACATTATTCGGACCATGACACCACAGCTACTAGGTTTTATGCACAAAATTTTTACGGGGCCTTACACTTTACTCCACGGCCATGCCTTTTCCAAGGATTAGTCGGTGCCTCTTTCGCTCCAACGGCTCATCGTCCTCTGAAGCATCCTCTTCAACAAAAAGAGGTGGAGGCAAATGGCCCTCTCTGGATGCCAGTTCATTCACCGACTCTACCTGTGATGACCCAGCCCGTCGTCACAGGAATTACCACCCCGTTATGTTGTAATTACATGTTTTATGCCTTTATATCAGTGTTAGAGTCTATCGGATGAGTTAGGAGTAAATTGGATTGAAAATGAGGCATATAGCCTTTTTGAAGGAAACTTAAATATAAAAAGTCAACCCGGAGTTGACTATTTAGATAGAGGGCTCGAAATCAGACTCTGATGATTCGGGTAGTTCCGGGAGGTGATTTGTGACTTAGGGGAGCGATCGGAATTGAATTTGGAGGTCCGGTGTACAAATAGGCTTGAATTGGCTGAGGTTGAATTTTAGCGAAGTCTGAACGGTAGGTGAGATTTTGATCCGAGGGTCAGAATGGAATTTCGGCAATTCATGTAGCTTCGTTATGTGATTTTGGATATGTCCGCAAAATTTCAGGTCATTCGGACGTCATTTGTTCGGGTTTTTAATTGATTGTCTAATTCGGAATGTTTTAAGGAATTTAGGCTTGAATTCGATGTGAATTATGGGTTTTGATGTTGTTAGACGTGTTTTGAGGATTGGAACAAGTTCAAATAAGGTATTAGGATGTGTTGGTGAGTTCGGATGAGGTCCCGGGGGACTCGGGGTGTTTTCGGATGCTCAAACGGTTAGAAAACATGGAAAAATTGCAGATTTGTGTTCTGGTTTTGTTGTTTTCGCTCTTGCGGAAATGGGAGAGCACGAGCGAGTCCGCAGAAGTGGACATGGGACCGCAGAAGTGCAGTTGATCGCGAAGGCGAAGCTTGGCCCGCAGGGGCGGCACCGCTGGTACGGAAGGTGAGCCGCAGAAGCGGTCAAGGGCCATGAGATGAAGGATCACAGAAGCGGAAGGGTAGCCACTTAAGTGAGTCCGCAGAAGCGGACTCTTGTTCACAGAAGCGGGAAAGACCGCAGAGGCAGAGGGTATTCCGCAGAAGTGGACCCACAGGAGTGGTCCTTGGATCGCAGGTGCGGAAATGGCCAAATAGGTCTGGGTTCGCAGAAGCAACCATTTGGTCACAGATGCGGTTCCGCAGGGACGGAAATGGTCCGCAGAAGCGAAAATCGCAGAAGATTAATTGTATCAGAAGTTAGAAAATTTCAGAAATATTTCACACATTTGGGTCTCAGCTTTAGAGGCGATTTGGGCGATTTTGAAGAGAAACTCAAGGGAAATCATCCGCTAATCAACTATGGACTCAAACTATGATTAGTATTGATAATATTATGCAATTATATCATGAAAATGGAGGAATTTGGGGTAGTTTATGGAGGATTTAGCCCTAGGATTGAACTTAAGAAAATCAAGGTTTTGAATGGGCAAATGGAGCCCGAATTTGGTAAAATCTTACATGATTAGACTCGTATCGAGATCAGGGTTCCGAATATGTGACTTTCGTGATTTTTTGAGAAGCGTACTGAAAGTCGGGTTTTGGCAACTTTGGGAATTTTGATGTAAATTGAGTTGTATTGATTGGGTGTCGTCCTATTGGCCTAATTTGTTGTGTTTCTACTATGTTTGATCATATTCTTGCGTGCAGAGCTTGATTCTCGTGGCAAAGGCATTGCAGAGTAGTCGTCGTGCTGTATTAAGGTGAGTAATAGATGTGGGTGATGACCAGCGGGTTCGAAACCCCGGTATACCACATTGTGACGTTGTATAGTGGCGAGACACGTACTCTCTGGTGAGTGTGGGGTCGATTGTGATTGGGGACTATGGCTTAGTCCGACTTGTTGATACTGTGTTATGATATTAGGCTATTCTTCAGCCGTCGAACCTCCTTCTCGGGTGGTTGCATACTATATTGTGATATTGGCTACTCTTGAGCCATTGATCCTCCTTCTTGGACGGTTGAGTATACTTGTGGGCTATGAGCCAGTATTGGATCACGCGAGGATCGTTATCATTGTCTGGTGATATTGACATGCTAGTTTACTACAAGTCCGTAGCTATTTCTGTTATCATGCTATTTCCAACCTCTGGAACTTGATATTACTATTTTCAACTGAAAAATGATAAAAGAGTTTTCAAAAACTACTTTTGAGCTAGCAAGGCTGTATTTGTATATTAGCTGACTGGTAGTGGATCGGGTTGCGCGCTGCAGCGGTATGTCTGCTGGATCGGACTGTACGCGGCAGTAATATTGTGCTTGCGCTGTAGGAGCCCCTCCGGAGTCTGAACCCCTACAGTGAGCACGGGTACCCAAATTGGATCGGGCTACGTGCCGTAGCGGTCATTTCATGCATTGCATTGCATTTAGCTACACCTGCTAGTTGTTATACTTGTTGCTGATATTGTTGGCTCTCTACTATTGGTATTGAACTGTTACAGGGTATTGGTATAGCTTTACAATGTGCTTTACTTTAGATTTCTTATTTGCGCTGTCTTAACCTTGTTTATTGCCACTGAGTCTGGCAGTACTAATTTATTCCCTGCACTTTGTGTGCAGATCCAGGTACCTCTCAGCAGACCTGATCCGGTAGCCGTTCGGAGGCATAATACGGGATAGTCGAGGTAGCTGCAGCGTCCGCAGGACCTGACTCCCCTTCTAGCTGTCATTTCTTACTTGTTGTCTTTCCTTTCCGCACTGAGTTTGTTATAAACCTTATTACACATATGTTCTTAGAAGCTCATGACTTTTGACCCTTCGCTCTATGGGAGTTGGTATGTTTTGGGACTTGGTTCCCTGTTTGATATATATATCTATCACTATTGTTTATAATTGGTATGCTTAAATGGGATAAGGCGAGCCCCTAGCTCCGTTATTGTTATTGCTTGGTTAGGCTGGCCTAGCAGTGTGCTGGGCGCCATCACGACCGGATTTGGGGTCGTGACAAGTTGGTATGAGAGCATAGGTTTACTAGGCCTCATGAGTCTTGAGCCGGTTGGTAGAGTCTTATGGATCGGTACGGGGACGCCTGTACTTATCCTCGGGAGACTGCAAACCTTTAGGAAACACTTCACTTTTCTTGAACTCTATCGTGCAATCTTGTTATCCTAAAAACGGAACTTCTATATTCTATTCTCTCGCGGATGGCGAGAACGCGCACATCAGGACGAGGTGGATGACCTCCATTGCCACCTGCTAGAGGCCGTGGGCGCGGTCGTGCTAGAGGTAGAGGTAGGGCAGCTGAGGCAGTGCCAGCTGATCCGCCCGTTGTACCTGTTCAGGAGCAGCCCCTAGTGATTGAGGCTCCAACAGGCCCAGTTCATGCCCAGACTGTATCTATTGCTATTCCTGGTCTTCAGGAGACTCTTACCTAGATATTATCGATGTGTTCCGGTTTGGCCTAGGTAGTATCAGCTACCGCTACTGCAGCGACATCTCAGACAGGCGGTGGTAAGCAGACCCCTGCAGCTCGCACACCTGAGCAGGTTGTTCAGGGACTTCAAACGCCAGAGGCGGTCCCTGCTCAGGTGGTTGCACCAGTTATTCCTTCAGCTGCACCAGCTCCAGAGCATATGGTTCAGGCTATGCCCGACGACGAGCAGCGTTGTCTAGAGAGATTTGGTAGACTCCAGCCACCCCATTTTAGTGGCTCTGAGGGCGAGGATGCCCAGGGTTTCTTAGATAACTGCTAGATGATGCTACATACGGCTTGTATTCTTGAGTCCAGCGAAGTTTCATTCACTACTTTTCAGTTTACTGGTCCCGCATTTGATTGGTGGGAGGAGTTTGAGAGGGGTGGGCCTGCACGAGCAGCACCTCTCACATGACAGCAGTTTTCTACTCTCTTCCTAGAAAAGTATGTACCTCAGTCCCGTCGTGAGGAGCTTCGTTGCTAGTTTGAGTGGTTGGTTCAGGGCGACATGTCAGTGACCCAGTACGAGCTTAGAGCTGGGAGGGCACTAAGTGATGACTGACCCTGCTGAAACCCCTGTCGACCACGACCATAAGAACCTCCGCTCTGCTCAGGGCTGCATGAATGAGAAGGCCTAGATGAGCGACCTCTGCCCTGCTAGAAATGCCCTCTAGATGAAGCACCACTAAAGCTGCCAGAACCACGAGGCACTTGGCCTCCCGCTTTTCCCTCTCTCGGCGATGATCCGCCTCAATGGAGCGTGCCATGTCTACAACCTGTTCAAAGTATGATGATAGAACCCTCTCTTTGGTCATGAGAATACGGATGGAGTAGTTGAGGCCTTCAATGAACCTCCTGATCCTCCCCCTATATGTAGGGATCATCCATGTGGCATGCCTAGCCAACTGCGTGAATCTAAGCTCATACTGGGTCACAGACATGTCGCCCTGAACCAACCACTCAAACTGGCGACATAGCTCATCGTGACGATCCTGAGGTACATACTTCTCTAGAAAGAGAGTAGAGAACTGCTGCCATGTGTGAGATGCCGCTCATGTAGACCTACGCCTCTCAAACTCCTCCCACTAATCAAATCCGGGACCAGTGAACTGAAAGGTAGTAAATGAAACTCCGCTGGACTCAAGAATACCAACCGTACGCAGCATCCTCTGACAGTTATCCAAGAATCCCTAGGCATCCTCGCCCTCAACGCCACTGAAATGGGGTGGCTGAAGTCTACCAAATCTCTCAAAACGACGTTGCTCGTCGTCGAGCATAGCCTGAACCATATGCTCTAGAGCTGGTGCAGCTGGAGGAATAACTGGTGCAAACACCTGAGCGGGGACCCCCTCTGGCGTCTGTAGTCCCTGAACAGCTTGCTCAGGTGTGCGAGCTGCAGGGGTCTGCTGACCACCCCGTGTGTGAGATGTCACTGCAGTAGCGGTAGCTGAAACTACTGAGCCAAACCAGAACACACTGATAATATCTGAGCAAGAGTCTCCTAAAGACCAGGAATAGCAATAGATACAGTCTGGCCCTGAACTGGGGCTGCTGGAGCCTCAACCACTGGGGGCTGCTCCTACACAGGTACAACGGGCGGGTCAGCTGGCACTGCCTTAGCTACCCCACGGCCTCTAGCAGGTGGCAATGGAGGTCGTCCACATCGTCCTGATACTCGTGTTCTCGCCATCTGCGAGAGAATAGAATATAGAAGATCAGTTTTTAGGATAACAAAATCGCACGACAGAGTTCAAGAAAAGTGAAGTGTTACTTAAAGGTTCGCAGCCTCCTGAGGATAAGTACAGGCGTCCCCGTACCGATCCACAAGACTCTACCAACCGGCTCAAGACTCAGCAGAGGGATCATCCCTTCTCTTCAGCACCATCTCAGGCTAGTAGAGGTGGAGGTCAGTCTTCTTGTGGTCTCCCCAGAGGCGAGGAGAGATCTGGTGGAGGCCAAGCACGATTCTATGCACTCCCCGACAGGCGTGATGCAGTTGCCTCCGATGCAGTGATTACATGTATCATTTCTGTCTGTCACAGAGATGTCTCTGTTCTATTTGATCCAGGGTCCACATATTCTTACGTGTCCTCTTATTTTGCACATCATTTGGGTGCGACTCGTGGTAGTCTTGATTTACCCGTTCATGTATCCACCCCCGTGGGTGATACGATTGTTGTGGATCATGTCTATAGATCCTATGTTATTTCTATTGGTTGTCTCCGTATCATGCTATATTGGACTGTCATGCTAAGACAGTTACGTTGGCCATTCCTGGTATTTCTCAGATTGAGTGGCATGGTTCGACTAATTTTGTCCCTAGCCGTGTCATTTCGTTCTTAAAGGCTCACAAAATGGTTGAAAAAGGGTGTTTATCGTACTTAGCCTTTGTGAGAGATGTGGGAGCTGAGTCTCCTAGTATTGATGTTGTACCTGTTGTGAGGGACTTCCCAGATGTATTCCCCTCAGACCTGCCGGGCATGCCGCCGGACAGGGATATTGATTTTGGCATTGACTTGGTGCCGGGCACTCAGCCCATATCCATTTCTCCTTATCGGATGGCACCAGCTGAGTTGAAAGAACTGAAAGAGCAGCTTCAGGAGCTTCTGGATAAGGGTTTCATCCGCCCTAGTGTGTCCCCGTGGGGTGCACCGGTGTTATTTGTTAAAAAGAAAGATGGTTCCATGCGAATGTGTATTGATTATAGGCAATTGAACAAAGTGACAGTGAAGAACAAGTATCCTCTACCGCGCATAGATGATTTGTTTGATCAGTTGCAGGGTGCGAGGGTATTTTCTAAGATCGATCTTCGTTCAGGCTATCATCAGCTGAAGATCAGGGACTCGAATATTATGAAGACTGCATTCGGGACCCGATATGGTCACTATGAGTTTCTTGTGATGTCTTTCGGGCTGACCAACGCCCCAGCATCATTTATGCATATGATGAACAGTGTGTTCAGGCCTTATTTGGATTCATTTGTGATTGTGTTCATTGATGACATTCTAGTCTACTCCCGTAGTCGGGAGGAGCATGCTCAGCATTTGAGTATTGTGTTGCAGAGATTGAGGGAGGAGAAGCTATATGCTAAATTCTCCAAGTGCGAGTTTTGGCTCGAATCCGTAGCATTTCTGGGACATGTGGTGTCTCGTGATGGTATTCAGGTTGATCCGAAGAAGATAGAGGCGGTGCAGAGTTGGCCTAGACCGTCCTCAGCTACAGAGATCAGGAGTTTTCTTGGCTTGGAAGGATATTATCGCCGGTTTGTTCTGGGATTTTCATCCATTGCTTCTTCATTGACTAAATTGACTCAGAAGGGTGCACCATTCGTGTGGTCGGATGAGTGCAAGGAGAGCTTTCAGAAGTTCAAGACAGCTTTGACCACAGCTCCAGTGTTGGTATTGTCATCAGCTTCATGTTCATATACTGTTTATTGTGATGCCTTGAGAGTGGGGATAGGTTGTGTGTTGATGCGGGATGGTAAGGTGATTGCTTATGCTTCTCGGCAGTTGAAGCCACTTGAGAAGAACTATCATGTTCATGATTTGGAGCTAGCTACCATTGTTCATGCGTTGAAGATTTGGAGGCACTATTTGTACAGCGTGTCTTGTGAGGTGTATACCAACCATCGTAGTCTCCAGCACTTGTTCAAATAGAAAGATCTTAATTTGAGACAGCGGAGATGGCTTGAGTTGCTTAAGGATTATGACATTACTATATTGTATCATCCGGGGAAGGCTAATGTGGTGGCCGATGCTTTGAGCCGGAAGGTGGTCAGTATGGGGAGCTTGGCATATATTCCAGCTGAGGAGAGGCCATTTGCTTATGATGTTCAGGTGCTAGCCAATCGGCTAGTGAGGTAAGATATTTTGTAGCCCAGCCGGGTATTGGCTTGTATTGTATCTCGGTCATCTCTATATGATCGTATTTGTGAGCGCCAGTATGATGATCCACATTTGGCTGTCCTTAAGGACAGAGTTCAGCATGATGATGCTAGAGATGTCACCATTGATAGTGATGACATATTGAGGATGTAGGGCCAGATATGGGTGCCCAATGTTGATGGCCTTCGTGAGTTGATTCTGGAGGAGGCCCATAGCTCGCGGTATTCTATCCATCCAGGAGCCGCTAAGATGTATCAGGACTTGAAACAACATTATTGGTGGAGGAAGATGAAAATGGACATTGTCAGACATGTAGCACGGTGCCTCAACTATCAGCAGGTTAAGTACGAGCATCAGAGGCCCGGTAGCGTATTTCAGCGCATTGATATTCCTGAGTGGAAATGGGAGAGGATAACCATGGATTTTGTTACGGGACTCCCTCGGACAGTGAGGAAGTTCGATTTTGTTTGGGTGATTGTGGATAGGCTAACCAAGTCAGCTCACTCCATTCCTGTGTGTACTACTTACTCATCAGAGCGGTTGGCAGCGATCTTTATTCGGGAGATTGTCCGGTTGCATGGGGTGCCAGTGTCTATCATATCCGACAGGGGTACTCAGTTCACTTCCCAATTTTGGAGAGCATTTCAGTGAGAGATGGGTACGCGGGTTGAGTTGAGCACCGCATTTCACACCCATACAGACGGGCAGTCTGAGCGAACTATTCAAATTCTGGAGGATATGTTGCGAGCATGTGTGATTGACTTTGGTGGTTCGTGGGATGCATTCTTACCACTTGCTGAGTTTGCCTAAAACAGTTATCAGTCGAGTATTCAGATGGCCCCGTACTAGGCATTTTATGGCAGACGGTGTAGATCCCCCGTGGGATGGTTTGAGCCTGGTGAGGATAGATTGATAGGGACTGAGTTAGTCCAGGATGCTCCGGATAGAGCAAAGTTGATCCAGGAGAGGCTTCGTACAGCACAGTCTCGTCAGAAGAGTTATGCGGACCGTAGAGTTCGAGAGTTGTCTTTCATGGTTGGTGACAGAGTATTGTTGAAGGATTCACCCATGAAGGGTGTCATGAGGTTCGGGTGTCATGAGGTTCGGGAAGAAGGGGAAGTTGAATCCCAGGTACATTGGTCCTTTTAAGATACTCAGGAGGGTTGGAGAGGTGGCATATGAGTTGGCCTTGCCACCCAGCTTATCCAGCGTTCATCCAGTATTCCATGTGTCTATGGTCCGGAAGTATATCGGGGATCCGTCTCATGTATTAGACTTAAGTACTATCCAGCTTGATGGTGATCTATCCTATGATGTGGAGCCTATTGCTATTTTAGGTCGTCAGGTGAGAAAATTGCGGTCCAAGGAGATTGCATCAGTTAAGGTTCAGTGGAGAGGTCGACCCGTGGAGGAGGCCACTCGGGAGATCGAGCGGGAGATGCGGAGCAGATATCCTCACTTGTTTGAGACTTCAGGTATGTTTCTCGACCCGCTCGAGGACGAGCGTTTGCTTAAGAGGGGGAGAATTTGATGACCCGGCCCGCCGTCACGGCAATTACCACCCTGTTATGTTGTAATTACATGTTTTATGCCTTTATATCAGTGTTAGAGTCTATCGGGTGAGTTAGGAGTGAATTGGATTGAAAATGCGGCATATAGCCTTTTTGAAGGAAACTTGAATATGAAAAGTCAACCCGGAGTTGACTATTTAGTTAACGGGCTCGGAATCGGATTATGATAATTCGGGTAGTTCCGGGAGGTGATTTGTGACTTAGGAGAGCGATCGGAATTGAATTTGGAGGTCCGGTGTAGAAATAGGCTTGAATTGGCTAAGGTTGAATTTTGGCGAAACCCGAACGGTAGGTGAGATTTTGATCCGGGGGTCGGAATGGAATTACGGCAATTCTTGTAGCTTCGTTATGTGATTTTGGATAAGTCCGCAAAATTTCATGTCATTCGGACGTCGTTTGATCGGGTTTTTGATTGATTATGTATTTCGGAATGTTTTAAGGAATTTAGGCTTGAATCCGATGTGAATTATGGGTTTTGATGTTGTTAGACGTGTTTTGAGGATCGGAACAAGTTTGAATAAGGTATTAGGAAGTGTTGGTGAGTTCGGATGAGGTCCCGGGGGCCTCGGGGTGTTTTCAGATAGTCAAATGGGAGAAAACATGGAAAAATTGCACATTTGTGTTCTGGTTCTATTGTTTTCGCTCCTGCGGAAATGGGAGCGCAGGAGCGAGTCCGCAGAAGCGGACATGGGAGCGCAGAAGCGCAGTTCATCATGGAGGCGGAGCTTGGCCCACATGGGCAGCACCGCTGGTGCTGAAGGTGAGCCGCAGAAGCGGTCCAGGGCCATGAGATGAAGGATCGCAGAAGCGGAAGGGTAGCCGCTTAAGCGAGTCCGCAGAAGCGGACTCTTGTCTGCATAAGTGGGAAAGACCGCAGAGGCGGAGGGTATTCCGCAAAAGCGGACCCGCAGGAGTGGTCCTTGGATCGCAGGTGAGGAAATGGCCAAATAGGCCTGGGTTCGCAGAAGCGACCATTTGGTCGCAGAAGCTGTTCCGCAGGGGCGGAAATGGTCCGCAGAAGCAAAAATCGCGGAAGATTAATTGTATTAGAAGTTAGAAAATTTCAGAAATATTTCACACATTTGGGTCTCGGCTTTCGAGGCGATTTGGGCGATTTTGAAGAGAAACTCAAGGGAAATCATCAGGTAATCAACTATGGACTCAAACTATGATTAGTATTGATAATATTAAGCAATTATATCATGAAAATGGAGGAATTTGGGGTAATTTATGGAGGATTTAGCCCTAGGCTTGAACTTAAGAAAATGAAGTTTTTGAATGGGCAAATAGAGTCCAAATTTGGTAAATCTTACATGCCTAGACTCGTATCGAGATGAGGGTTCCGAATATGTGACTTTCGTGATTTTCCGAGAAGCGTACCGAAAGTCGGGTTTTGGCAACTTTGGGAATTTTGATGTAAATTGAGTTGTATTGATTGGGTGTCGTCCCATTGGCCTAATTTGTTATGTTTCTACTATGTTTGATCAGATTCTACGTGTGCAGAGCTTGATTCTTGTGGCAAAGGCATCGCAGAGTAGTCGTCGTGCTGTATTGAGGTGAGTAATAGATGTGGGTGATGACCAACAGGTTCGAAACCACGGTATACCACTTTGTGACGATGTATAGTGGCGAGACACGTACTCTCTGGTGAGTGCGGGGTCGATTGTGATTGGGGACTATGGCTTAGTCCGACTCGTTGATACTGTGTTATGATATTAGGCTATACTTCAGCCGTCGAACCTCCTTTTGGGGTGGTTGTATACTCTATTGTGATATTGGCTACTCTTGAGCCGTTGAACCTCCTTCTTGGACGGTTGAGTATACTTGTGGGCTGTAAGCCAGTATTGGATCCCGCGAGGATCGTTATCATTGTCTTATCATATAGACATGCTAGTTTACTACTAGTCCGCAGCTATTTCTGTTATTATGCTAATTCCAATCTCTGGAACTTGATATTACTATTTTCCAACCGAAAAATGATAAAAGAGTTTTCAAAAACTACTTTTGAGCATGCGAGGCTGTATCTGCATATTAGCTGACTAGTAGTGGATCGGGCTGCGCGCCGCAGCGGTATATATGTTGGATCGGACTGCACGCCGCAGTAATATTGTGCTTGGGCTGTAGGAGCCCCTCCGGAGTCTGAACCCCCACAGTGAGCACGGGTACCCAAATTGGATAGGGCTACGCGCCGTAGCGGTCATTTCATGCATTGCATTGCATTTAGCTACATCTGCTAGCTGTTGTACTTGTTGTTAATATTGTTGGCTCTCTACTGTTGGTATTGAACTGTTACAGGGTATTGGTATAGCTTTACATTTTGCTTTACTGTGGATTTCTTATCTATGCTGTCTTACCCTTGTTTATTACCACTAAGTCTGGCAGTACTCATTTTACTCCCTGCACCTTATGTGCAGATCCAGGTACCTCTCAGCAGACCTGATCCGGTAGCTGTTCGGAGGCATAGTACGGGATAGGCGAGGTAGCTGCAGCGTCCGTAGGACCTGACTCCCTTCAAGCTGTCATTTCTTATCTTGTTGTCTTTCCTTTCCGCACTGAGTTTGTTATAAACCTTATTACACATAAGTTCTTAGAGGCTCATGACTCTTGACCCTTCGGTTTATGGGAGTTAGTATATATCTTTCACTGTTGTTTATAATTGATATGCTTAAATGGGATAAGGCGAGCCCCTAGCTCCGTTATTATTGTGATTGGTCAGGCTGGCCTAGCAGTGTGCTGGGCGCCATCACGACTGGATATGGGATCGTGACACTACCACGGGGCGAGAAGTCTCGGGAACATCCGCAAAAGCCGGCTCCCAAATTGCGGCTCTACCTTCGGAATGAGCGGTGTCGGAAACATCAGCACTAGATGCTTCCACATCCGCTCGATCACCCTCATGATCAGGGCGAGCGGCCTCAGAGGTGGTCTCTCTCACGTGAGCCACGTGTTCAAAACCGAAATCCGCCGATGAGGAAGTGGCAGCACGACATCTCTTTCTCCGCGGTGCACTCCGAGCTGCCAACACTATTATAAAAATGCATTAGAAAACGCGGCGTCTAATAAGATATGAAGCCGCCACAGCCAGAACCAATACTATATCTGGGAGGCCGTATTTTGTGGTAAATTCGACCCAAGTCCCGCACTTCTCTGCGAAGGGGATCAACCGCCCCACCCAGGCTTTAATGTCCGGTAAGGACTGGAGTGTACGCACCATTGCTTGAGACATAAAACATAATGAGACGATGAAAGGTCGATCAGGCGTAAAGTAAATAAACGCAAGGGATAACACTTATGTTTGGAATTCCATGCCTCAAGGAATCTGGCTGGGACCGACACTAGATCCGAGGTTCAGACAAAGAAATATTTCAGCCAAAACTGGTATCGACGACCAGGATCTTCGTCCCTCGATTCTTTAACTGGAGCATCGTCCCTCTCATGAATCCGGGACTAAACAGCTACAGCAGATGGTACACCGTGACGTCTAAGCCGGCCCTCTTGGCGTAAGTCGTCAGAATGCGGCATATCTTCCACGTATAAGGGGTAAGCTGAGCCGGACATACATTGTAGAACCGGCAAAATTCTTCCGCCAACGGATAAATAGGGAGGCTACACCCCAGCTCTGTGCACGTTGGCAAGGTCCCCTTCGGCCATTTGCATGATGACCGCCTTCGGAATCTGACAAGATACTCGGAGATCAATTAGAAGAGGTTCAGTAAATGTGGACCTTTCCCATGCAGGGGTAGCCCCCTTTGCAGGGAAATCCCTTCGAATGTATAGTTCGCGGGGAAGCAGGTTGTCCACGGAAAGAGGGACGAGAGGTTTGCGGGGTTTCTTGCCACCTCTCGAGGGCTGAGGAACCCTAGAAGTAGCCTCACCATCATCTGTCCCACAATGACGACCGCCCTTAGCCAATTTTAACTTTTCTATTCAAGGTATAATAGCAAACCACGAGGTCAACACGAAAAGTTGTATTTCTACAAGAAAAAGATGAATGACAAAAATGTAAAGAACCTTTTGCGATGATCCAAAGAATGGAAAGTCTTGAAAATCCTCACTATTTATAGCGGGCTAGTACACGGAATTCGAATAGGTTAGTATCCGAAAAGGAGGCGGGAAACCGAAATGTCAAATCACCTTTCTGGCCTATCTCGGGGGCAGTTGTAATCATGACGCATGTCGTTAGCAAACGACGGTTCAAAAGAACGTGCCACGTATGCACACGCGAATAGATCCAAGACGGGTCGACTCTTTCCACCCATTGCAGATATATGCCAAATACATCTCCAATAGACGGAGGGACTAACTGTATGGGGTCGAATCAGATATGATTAATGTAGGTTGAGTACATCTCCCTATATGGCCGCATACATCGAATAATATCTTCATTCACGCCCATACGACGAGAGGGAGTACGCTCCCAACTATGAAGGCGTATCGACAGACTCGCCCGTACAGGCGTCCCGACTCCTCCGACTAATCCCGTCGTTGTAATAACAGTAGTTTCAAAATAATGTATGTGTCGGCGAGGGGGGCTTCCTTATATATAAGGATGGGTCCCCCTCATTTGTAGGACAAGTGTTATTATTCATTAATAACACAATCTCTCTCTATCTATCATTCTCTCTCTGTCTCACCTCTCTATTGTTGGCTAACTTTAATATCTCAACAAGTTCTCTTTCAACTTTACTAGAACAATCTACGTACGAATCTTAGATCTATCCTTGAGTATATTACCACTGATTCCGATTTACCTTCTTGTAATCTTTGATTGTCCCTAACGCAAAAAATAATCAATAACTTTTGGGTCATAGTTTTGTAAATTGGACAGATCTCTTGAATTTGGAAATGAAAAGTTATTCCACCAACTGTTATAAAAAAGCAAAAAAACAAAGAAAAACTCTTTACATGACACCACTATGGAACCCAAAAGGATAAAAGAAGTAAAAAAGCGGAGTTTAGCATAAGAATCAAAATACATGACTGTTACGTGACACAGATACATGCAAGTGTGCAAGTTAAGTGAAGAAACAAGAAAAATAAATATTATTGCTGCTGAAGCAACAACGGAGCAGCATTGGTTGACAAAGTTAACAACTATTCCTGCTCAAAATATCAGAATCCATCCCAAAGTCATCTTAAAGTTACTGCTCATATATATGCTCGAAGTTACAACAATGTGATTTCTATTCTTCCTCTCACAAAACTAAGATGCAGTACTAATAGAAATCACTCAAAATTTGTAGAAAGTCATATAGAACACAAACTCGGGCTTGCAAAAAATGGAATAGTGCCAGAGCATAGTTTCTTAAACGAATTGAGTTCATGTTTAATTTCTATGGTGCCTAAGGGCTTCTATGATAGAGTTGGGAAAGGAAGTATTAAGCTGAAGAAAGCAAAGAGCTTTGGATTCTCGAAAGAAGGTATCGTTCTCGAGGGTCAAGCTGAACCAATACAATCTGACTTAGTCATACTCGCTGCTGGCTTCAAGGGAATTGATAAGCTCAAACACATTTTTGAATCACCAAAATTTCAGGACTTTATTGCAGGCACAGATGACTCTGCAGTTCCTCTCTATAGGTGAGTATTAAAAGCTTTGTGCAGTGGTGGGAATTCTTTTGCATACATTCATCAGATCAAATTCATCCAAATGTATGTATATAACCTCATCTCATGTGAAAGTAATGTCATTCCGGATGATTTTCAGGGAATGTATTCATCCTCGAATTCCATAGCTGGCAATAATTGGATTCTCGGAAAGCATAGCAAATCTATACACCTCGGAAATAAGATGCGGATAGATGGCAGAACTTCTGGATGGAAAATTTAAGCTACCTAGCATCAAGGTCATGGAAGAAGACATAGCAGAATGGGATAAATACAAGAAGAGATATTCACAATTGAAGAACTACAGGAGATCATGCATCGGTGCACTGCATATTTGGTACAATGACCAATTGTGCAAGGACATGGGATGGAATCCTAAAAGGAAAAAGGGTCTTTTGGCTGAGCGGTTCAATCCTTATTGACCAATGGATTACACCGGCTAACGAGTATCATCAGGTCCTCTACTTCTGCCAGCTTCAGAGAGGTCTCCTTTCCTCTGTTCTCGCTTGTACTCGAAATTCTATTTTCTTATTTTTCTTCAAGTTGATGGCCGGCCGGATCCTTAGCATTCACACAATAAGCTTGTGATCCACCTTTGGAAACCCTGATTTATACTAGCTTGACGATCATCAATCATGCATTTATGAATGGCACAATAATATATCAGAGGGATCTTCGAAATGGTGTGTTATATTCTTGTTCATTAACCTTTAACAATGAGGCTAGCATTTTAAACTTTCTATATATATTGTCTTCCTCCATTTCTGGTCAATCTAAACTGTGTTCATATTGTTGAAAAAGGCAAGTGTTCGTTTTTCTTGAGACATCCAATACAATGAACCAAGGGAAAAAGGTATGTGAGATCCTCTTTCTCAGTATATCAATGATCCCAGCACAATTACTACTGACAGTTTACATTTCTAACTCTTCTAAGAGCCCGTTTGGCCAAATTGCCAAAAATTGCTTCTTTTGCATTTCATTTTTACCAAAATGGATTTTCAGTGCTTTTAAGTATCAAGGTTCACTTTACTATTAGTATATTTAAAAGAGAAATAAAAAAGAATTTAAATACGTTTCTATTTCTATTTAATTAAAATATAAAATATAAACTAATAATAAACATTAAATATTTTAATCAATACAAAATATGGTTATACCAAATTAATAATATTTCACATCTGGTATATTACAACAGGAACAAACTTTAAAGTCAAATTACAAAAATACCCATGTTATTTAAACTAAAAGCCCTATTAACTGATTTTATAAATTTATAAAAAAACATATAAAACAACAACAACAACAACAACAACTACCCAGTATGTTCCCACAAAGTGGGTCTGGGGAGAGTAATACGTACACAGGCCTTACCCCTACCCGAAAGGGTAGAGAGGCTGTTTCCGGCCGACCCTCGGCTCAGAAAAAGAGAGAGAAAATCAACAAACAAAACAAAACAAAACAATGTTAGTAAATCCAGGATAAATCAAATAAATAATTATCTAAACATAAAACCAAAAGTAGAATGACATGCAATAATACCAATCGGTTACTACCATATGAGGCACAATACAATACATTAATTAACTATAGAGATCGCTACCAAACCCCACTCAGCCCCTAACAGAAGTACTAAGAATTCTAGAAGGCCCTACCCTACAACCCTAATACTAGACCTCCAAACTTTCCTATCGAGGGTCATGTCCTCGGAAATCCCCATTCTAGCCATATCCTGCCTAATCACCTCACCCCAATACCTCTTACGCCTCCCTCTGCCTCGACTCGCGCCAACCACCGCCAGTCGCTCACAACTCCTCACCGGTGCATCAAGGCTTCTCCTCCGCACATGCCCAAACCACCCGAGTCTCGCTTCTCGCATCTTCTCATCCACTGGGGCCACCCCCACCTTCTCCCGAATAACTTCATTCTTAATCTTATCTAATCTGGTGAGCCCGCACATCCACCTGAGCATCCTCATCTCCGCAACTCTCATTCTCCAGACATGAGAGTTCTTCACAGGCCAGCACTCCACCCCATACAACATGGCAGGTCTAACCACCGCTCTATAAAACTTCCCCTTGAGTTTCTGTGGAACTTTCTTGTCACACAAGACTCCCGATGCGAGCCTCCACTTCAACCACCCCGCTCCTATACGGTGAGTGACATCCCCGTCAATCTCTCCGTCCCCTTGAATCACTGATCCAAGATATCTGAAACTGTCCCTCTTGGCTATGACCTGAGATCCCAGCTTCACGTCCCGGCCTACTTCGCTCGACTCAGCGCTAAACTTGCACTCTAGATATTCTGTCTTAGACCTGCTTAGTTTAAAACCCTTAGACTCGAGGGTCTGTCTCCAGACCTCCAACCTCGCATTAACACCAGCCCTCGTCTCGTCTATCAAGACTATGTCGTCAGCAAAGAGCATACACCATGGCACATCCCCTCGAATATGGCGAGTTAGAGCATCCATTACCAAGGCAAATAAGAGAGGGCTTAACGCAGATCCTTGATGTAGCCCCATAACCACCGGAAAATGGTCCGAGTCGCCACCCACCGTCCTAACCCTAGTCTTGGCTCCATCATACATGTCTTTGATCACTGTGATGTAGGCTTCTGGCACGCTCTTCGCCTCCAAGCATCTCCACAGAACCTCTCTAGGGACCTTATCGTACGCCTTCTCCAAGTCGATAAACACCATATGCAGGTCCTTCCTCTTATCACTGAACAGTTCCACCACCCTCCTCACAAGGTGGATAGCTTCTGTAGTAGAGCGGCCCGGCATGAAACCAAACTAGTTCACAGATATAGATGACATCTCCCTCACCCTCGCCTCGATCACCCTCTCCCAGACCTTCATGGTGTGACTTATTAATTTGATACCCCTATAGTTGTTGCAACACCGGATATCCCCTTTGTTTTTGTACAAGGGAACCACTGTACTCCATCTCCACTCCTCCGGCATCCTCTTGGTCCTAAAGATCACATTGAACAACCTGGACAACCACTCCACTCCCGACCTACCCATGCATTTCCAAAACTCCACCGGAATTTCGTCTGGCCCAGTCGCTCGACCCCTACTCATCCTACGCAACGCCCTCGAGACCTCCTCCTCCTTAATGCGCCTGCAGTGCCCGAGGTCTCTAGGACACTCTGAATGCCCCGGCTCCCCTAGCTCTAAGACTCGATCCCCCTCTTCGTTAAGCAGGTCTCGAAAGTATTCCTGCCATCTCCGCTTGACTTGCGACTCCCCCGTCAGAACCCTACCATCCTCGTCCTTGATGCACCTAACTTGGTCTAGATCCCGCGCCTCCCTCTCCCTCACCTTAGCCAACCGGAATAACTTTCTTTCCCCGCCTTTCTCCCCCAATTCCTCGTACATGCGCCCAAACGCTGCATTTTTAGCTTCCGTGACCGCCGGTTTCGCTTCCTTCCTCGCCACCTTGTAGTTCTCCTTGTTCGCTCTCCTTTCTTCTTCGCTTGAGCTCCCTGACAACTTAGCAAACGCCGCCTTCTTCGCCTCCACTTTTCCTTGGACTACCTCATTCCACCACCAGTCACCTTGGTGCCTGCCTGAATAGCCCCTGGCTACCCCAAGCACATCTCGCGCAGCCTCCCTAACCAAGTTCGCCGTCACTGACCACATTGCGTCCGCTTCCCCAGAGCTACTCCAAGCTCCCCCATCAACTAGCTTCCTCTCCAGCTCCTGGGCTTTCTCCTTAGTCAAAGTTCCCCATCTAATCCGCGGTCGGCCCCGAGAACCCCTCCTCTTCCTCTTCACCCAAAGACCTACATCCATCACTAGGAGTCTATGAAGAGTTGAAAGGGACTCTCCCGGAATAACCTTGCAATCCTTGCACAACCCTCTATCGCTCCTTTTGAGGAGGAGGTAATCAATCTGAGTCATCACCGTGGAACTCTTGAAAGTAACCAAATGCTCCTCCCTCTTCTGAAATGACGGGTTCGCGATCAAAAGCTCCGAAGCCCTAGCGAAATCAAGCAGCGAAGTGCCCCCTCCGTTCCTAACCCCAAAGCCAAAGCCACCATGCACCTCACCGTAACCACCAGCCTCCGCCCCAATATGACCATTAAAGTCCCCTCCAATAACTAACTTCTCGGATTGGGGAATACTACTCACCAACTCATCCAAGCCCTCCCAAAAACGCCTTTTAACCTCCTCAGCTAGGCCTGCATGCGGCGCGTAAGCGCTAATGACATTGAGAACACTACCGCCAATAACCAGTTTAATAGACATTAACCTATCATCCACTCACCTAACCTCAACCACGGACTCCCTCAGATTCCTATCTACCAAGATACCTACTCCATTCTTACCCCTCTCAACCCCAGAGTACCACAACTTAAACTCATCTGCATCCCTCGCCTTCGTCTCTTTCCACCTAGTTTCCTGCACACATGCTATGTTGACCCTCCTCTTCTGGAGAACCTTTGCCAACTCAATGGACTTACCCGTTAGTGTGCCTACGTTCCACGACCCGATCCTCAATCTCTGAGCGTCCTTTAACCTCTCCCCACCCAAACCTCCCGCCCTACCCACAGGACCGCTCCCTGCCCCCCTGCTCACCTCCACCCCCACCCCCCGAGGACATGACCTTACAGTACCATCCTCCGCCGCGGCCACTATCCCTCCAACAGACTACGGTAAATTCTCCGCGCTTGTTGGAACTAAAGAGTTTCCACCGTTTTATTTTCTGATCTTTGTAAACCAAATTCACCGGTGGCAGTTCTCCTCAATTTGCCGTCTTCTACGTTGATACAGGTTTGCCCTCTTATCTTTCCTTCATCATACTCTCATCTTCTTTTCATATTTATTGTTTTCACAATTTTATCACTTGTGCTTGATGTCAGATCCTCGATGCTTTATTTCTCCATCTATTTTTAGGGCAAAATTTGTAACGATTCGATTGGTTATTTTGAGCTCCAGCGGTTCAGCAGTTTGAGGCTATCAACTGCTTCATTTCAGGTATTACAACTTGTACGCGTAGTCAGAATTGAATTTCCGGAAGTTTGGAGTTGATTAGGAAAAAGAATTCTTATTTCGGAAGTTTTAAATTGAAAGAATTAATAGGGAAGTCCTACCCAAAAGCAGGTAAAGCAGTTGCTTTAGGTCCCATATTTGTGGGGCCCCTATTATTTGTTACACCTAATATGTTATACACTTCATATGTTTCAATTAAATGAGATTGTTTGACTCGCTCAATGTTTAAGAAAAAAGAAAGATTTTTAAAATTTAGTCTTAAAATCTTAAGGGATAAAATTATATGCAACTAGTATGATTTCTGCCAAGGAAATTATATCTGAAATGAAAATTAAACCTAAACTTCGTAAGAAACGTGTGATATACAGAAAAAATTAATTTACCAAGAATATTGATATTGAAATCCCAAAATCTCTCGAAGAGTACTTTAGAGTTAATTGCTTTTTATACATAATAGACAAGACTATTTGTTTCACTTCAAAATATATTTAAACAATTTGAAGCATATGAAAATATTTTTTGTTTTCTATTTAACATAAAAAATTGAGATCACTAGATGATGAAAGTTTAGAAAAATACTTCTTTAATCTTGAGTGGTATTTGAAGCATAATAATCATTCTGATATTGATGGTTTATATTTAATTTCAAAATTAAAAGTGTTATGAAAAATAGTATGATTATAAGATACCAGTTTAATTGATATACTCAATCAAACAAAAAGTTTGATTCTTTTCCAAATGTCTATATTGCTTATAGAATAATATTATTAATTTCTGTTACCGTTACTTAGCAAAAAGAAGTTTTCAAAATTCAAATTGATAAAATCTTAAAGAAGCTCAATAATGAATAATGTTTGAAGAGAGGTTAAATGGATTAACCATATTGTCAATTGAGAAAGAATTATTAGAAAAAATTAATTAATAACTTTGTACATAAAAAACTAGAAAAATGGACTTCAAATAAAAAATAATTAAAAAATTAAGGCCTCTCATAAAATTTGGTTCAGGCCACAAAATTCGTTGGGTCGTTTTTGGAATTAACTAGGATTGGATTTTTGAGCAAACGACATTGGAATCGGGATTCGAAGATTTCAGCAGATTCATATGATGATTTCGAACTTGGGCGTATGCCCAGATCGGGTTTTGGATGACCCAGGAGCGTTTTAGCGCCTCTGGTGGAAGTTAGCATTTTGGAAGAAATTTCATAAGTTGGGGTTGAAGTGCATGTTAGTGTTATCGATATCCATTCAAGATTACGAGTGTGGAAGTAGCTTCGTATGGTGATTTTAGTGTTGGAAGGGCGATCAGAAGTGAATTCAGAGGTCCGTGGGTCATTTTGGAGTCGTTTGGCTAAAGATAGAAATTTGAAGGTTTTAAAGAAGTTTGACCGGAAGTGGACTCTTTGATATCGGGGTCGGAATCCAATTCCGAAAGTTGAAGTAGGCCAGTAATATCGAATATGACTTGTGTGCAAAATTCGAGGTCAATTGGACGTGGTTTGATAGTTTCGGCATCGAATGAAAAATTTTGAAATTCTAAAGTTCATTAAGCTTGGATTGGAGGTCGATTCATGATTGTATATATATATATATATATATATATATATATATATATACACGTCTGGATCATTTCTGGAAACAAGAGGGAGAAAACAATAATAAAGTATATCATTTTGACGAGTGCATTGATTCTTTCTACTCCTTTTAGTTTAATCATATTGTATGGGTCATAATTCGATCCCACGACAATCAATCAGATTGACCGTTCCTTTCGACTAGCACAAACATAACAGGCGCCAAGATCTCCTCAATCGAGAATACTACCCGTATCCGCCCAAAGCCTTGGCCGGGGTTGATGCTTTTCAGATATGTCCGAAATAACCCTCTAATGTGGTCCGATCTCCAAGAAAGTTAACTCGTACAGCAAATGTCTATAAATACAAGGGCAAACATCAGAAAAGGGGTTCCACTCTCTCCGTATGGGGCTCTAAAAAATACAGAGTAAAATAGAGAGTGAGAACCCAAGACAAAAAACAGAATAACGGTGTATCTATTGAAACATGATTGTAAAGATTTGAACCTCTTCATGGAGAGGCAGGTTAATCCATTATCATGAATAAAGATCGCCAATATTTACTGTTATCCATACAAATATTTCCATTATCTTTTCCCTTATCAAATTTCAGATATGTTACGACTTGCTATGATTGGCCCTTCATTTTCATTGATTGTTCTGAATTCATAAGTGCTTGCAAACATTTTGAGTCAAACAATTTGGCGCCGTCTCTAGGGATTTCCTAGCAAGATCGCGTAGCTCTTCCTGAAATCAAAAGAAAAGGGAAAACTTTGAGAAATGGGAAAACAACCCGATCAGAGCAAGCCTGATTCACCTCGTCCACAAGCTTGAAATGAGGCCATAAGCCATCGCCGAATTAATTCAACCACGGTTGAAATACGACTCAGGATACGAGCCCTCGACTCAAAATATTCAACGAACGTTCAACGACAGTTGAACTGGGACTCAGGCCATCAGCCTTCGCCGAATTAATTCAACCACGGTTGAAAAATGACTCGGGCTACGAGCCCTTGACTCAAAATATTCAGCGAACGTTCAACGACAGTTGAACTGGGACTCAGGCCATGAGCCTTCGCCGAATTAATTCAACCACGGTTGCATACGACTCGGGCTATGAGCCCTCGACTCAAAATATTCAACGAATGTTCAACGACAGTTGAACTGGGACTCAGGCCATGAGCCTTCGCCGAATTAATTCAACCTCAGTTGAATCAACAACGTTCAACGACAGTTGAACTAGGGCTCAGATCATGGGCCTTCACCGAATTAATTCAACCACGGTTGAAATATGACTCGAGCTACGATCCCTCGACTCAAAATATTCAACGAGCGTCCAATGACAGTTGAACCGGGACTCAGTCCATGAGCCTTCGCCGAATTAATTCAAACACGGTTGAAATACGACTCGGGCTACGAGCCCTCGACTCAAAATATTCAACGAACTTTCAATGATAGTTGAACTAGGATTCAGGCCATGTGCCTTCGCCGAATTAACTCAACCACGGTTGAAATACCACTCGGGCTACGAGCCCTCGACTCAAAATATTCAGTAAATGTTCACCGACAATTGAACTAGGACTCAGGCCATGTGCCTTCGCCGAATTTATTCAACCTCAGTTGAATCAACAATGTTCAACGATAGTTGAACTAGGATTCAGGCCATGTGCCTTCGTTGAATTAATTCAACCACGGTTGAAATAAGACTCGGGCTACGAGCCCTCGACTCAAAATAGTTAGCAACTGTTCAATGATAGTTAAACCGGAACTCAGGCCTTGAGCCTTCGCCGAATCAATTCAACCTCAGTTGAATCGACACTCGGGCTACGAGCCCTCAACTTAAAACTTTCAACAAATGTTCAACGTCAATTTAACTTAGTCTCAGGCCACTAGCGTTCACCGAATCAGTTCAACCTCTGTTGAATCGACATTCGAGCTATGAACCCTCTACTAAAAAATACTCAATCAATGTTTAACGACAAGTCGAATAGGGGCCGGGGCCGCGAGCCCCCGCCGAAATAATTCAACTATAGATGGTTCGGTTTTCAGGCTATGAGCCCTCAATCCAGGATAATCGGCAACAGCCGAACTAAGGGAAAACATAAATGAAACAAGCAGTAATAAAGCAACACGAAAAGGGGAATTCCCCCTTAATATAAAGGGACAGATGCAAGCCACGCCCGTCCATCCCAATTCAAATTTTGTTTGGAAAATAAATGACAACAAAACGGAAAAGAAAGGAGAAAAATAACAATGCACGGCAACAACCGTCCAGAAAATCATCAACAAATCATTTTTTTTTACTCGGGGCCATCGGTACCGTCACTTGCGCCAGTCGCACCGTCACCTACCCTCGCCGCCTCACCACCTGTTCCGCCCTCGCCATCGCCCGTAGCTCCCATATCATTGCCAGCTCCAGCCAAACTCCCAGTGGCGCTGTCGTCAATACCGGGCGTCGCAGCATCAAAATTGCACTCCTCGTGAGCCTCTCGTGCCCTCTGGCGTGCCCCTTCGAAAACTACTTCAGAAATAATACTTGCCTCGAACAGGTGCTTGTATATATCCCGTTGGGCCTCGGCATAAATCCAAGCCTCATGGGAGCTACCCATAAAAGCAGATTGTTCTTGAATGCGCCTGTTCTCCTCCTCCGGGAGCGCAATTTGCGCCGCTGCATCCTGAGCGTTCCGCTGCAGAACCCTAATCCGCTCCTCAAGGCTGCTCTCCCTAAAGGCGGCAGCATCCTTCACCAACGACAACTGGGAATCATTGGCATGGATAACCCCTTGAAGCTCGTCCACCCGGGCAGAGGCTTCGGCCAACCTACACTTCAAGGCGGCTACTTCTCCCACTAGCGCAACGACCTTCCCGCTCCATTTCGAGGTAACCTCTGTCACCTTGGTCAAACACAAAAGCTCACTCTCCAATGACGCCCTCCGCCCCCTCTCAAGTTCGTCACTCATCTGACGCAACTGATCTTCGAGGGCCTCTATGCGATCGAGCGCCTGACTCGTTTGTAACTCCTTCCTCTCCAACTCTTCAAGTAGCGCCCGATTACGGGGATCAGTCCTTATGCACTCGCTAAGCTCCCTACACCTGTTCTGGTACCGACGACACCTATCAAGAATGAGTAGAAGCACCCCGGACTGAATATTGGCCCGACAAAGGCTCTCTACCTGCAACAAAAACGCTTGCACAATGAAAAGAATGAAGGAGTCAGACAAGGATGCAGAAGTTCGTAAGAAGAGGAAAATGAGGTACACACAAGCAAGTAGTCACCCTGGAATACATACCCTCATTCCTAGCACGGGTACCTCATTCAACAAGCCGACATCCGGCACCCCCCTCAACGAATCGTTCTCAACCGCAGAACACAACTGACCAAGCTGCGGCACCAAAGCAGAGTCCCTTAGCAACAAGTTCTCATTCACAGGAATCTCAATTACATGCGGCCTCCCATCCGGATGGACTGCCACATTCGTGATCCCGTCATGAAACATGCGGACGTCCTCAGAGTCCAGATCAGTGTCGTACGTGGAGCCCGCTCCCGCCGCTGCTACTTCCGTCGAAGGAGTACTCGAGCTGCCAATATCTACAACCACCTGAGAAGGTTCACCCACCTCGACCATATGTGTGGAAGATTGAGCGGTAGGGGTAGCACTCCCCTCTCGATCCTCTCGAGCCTGAGCCTCACCTTATCCTGGCCCGCCGTCTCGGGCGTGTGCCGCATCCACATTCTCCCTCGCCCCGGAAGGGGGGAATCAACATTTATCACATTACTAGGAGCGAGTCGAGCCGCTGACAGGACCGGAGGTGAAGTGATCCTGCGTCTAATTAAAGGCCTATCCTCCTCATCACAGGAAGACGAACCATCTCGCGGGTGAACAGTCCCCGACTGGCCTCCGCCATAGATTAAAGGGTATACAGGAGATGTCGCCGTGGAAGACTCGACGGAGGTGGACCTGGGCACCTGGCTCGGCATCGACGCAGCAAAAAATATGGCAATCACACTAGGCCGCATGAATACTAATTGGGGAGCCCTACCGCGGTACACCCTCCCTGCAAATACAGAATTGGATCAGTCCCAAGTTATAGCAATAATGGAAATAAATCACACACAAAGAGGGCAAACCTCCTACCTACAGCCGGCCCCCGGCCATATCTCCTCCAGAAAGATAGCCACGAACGGACCCCCTCATTATATGGGAGGACGACTATGAGCCATCCGCGCAGACTGGTGAATAGAGATGGAGGTGACCTGTCGGCTACAGAAATAATAACGAAAACAGTGACTGTTCGAAAATAAAGGAAGGGAACGAAGTCAACCTTATCAAAGAAAGAGTGTATAACTTACGCCTATGATTCCAAGTCTCAGGAAATCTTGGAGAGGGCGCCACCAAATGCCCAGTCCGAATATAGAAAAAATGTTCAAACTGACGAGGCTCGACCTCGTCATCCAGAGCAGCCGTCAAACCCTGCGACTCGCGCGGAACCATCCGGATCATACTCCCCCGAACTCGCTGGGGGGTGTATAGAGCAAGCACGTGCTACATCGTAACAGTCCAGCCAGCCAACTCCGTGAATTTCAGTAACATCGCCAGGAGCTTATATAGAGATGGGGTGAGCTACCCCGGACACACATTGTAATATCGACAATGGTCGACTACCAGGTTAGGAAGGGGAACCCTGAACCCCAGTTTGAGAGGATAAGAATAAAATACACAGTACCCTGCATGGTCGGTGTGGACCCACTCCTCCGGCCAGGCTAGCACGATATCAGCGTGAGAGGGTATGAGCCCTTGTTCCCGTAACTGGGTCATACCTACTTTCCCCATTAACGGGGCTTCATCTACCGGGTCATCTCCACCGTCCATGGTGAAATTCGCCGCTAAGCACCCAGCTGCAAGAAGTATTTCATCTACCGATGGAGCCCTCTCGATCTCATTTCGACCGCCATCCACGAGCACCAGAGACAGTCCTTCGATCACCGAAAGGTTAACCGGTACCACTGTCGGAAAACCGTCACGAAAAGAAGAACCAACCATTGATCAAAGGCACTTGAAAGATAAGATAAGAGTGGTGGATTCGACTAAGAAAGAATAATAACGCTACGCAGAGAAGAAAGAATCTATGAAGTTCACCGGAAATGATAGTTGCAAATAAACTAGGGAGTGTTGAGAATCAAATATTCCAAACCATCTTATAGGCAACCAAATCGAATCTCGGAAAACCGACCGGCGCCATTAAATGCATAATCCAACTTTGAAAAACGGTTCAATTCTACCAAACAGCTGCCACCATGATTGAGACCAAAGTGCATGCGTCAAAGTCATGGTCACTACCTCAGTTACCACATAAACACAAACGCCTCACCGGCCGAGGCGACTAGACCCTGCGTCCCCAAAGTCCTTACGGACAGAACATATCCTAACTCATGATTACAGTGTACCGACCATTTCCATTCGCCAAGAATATTCGCACACGAGGTCATACCCCCATCATACGAAAAGAAATAGTAATAAGGCGTCATGAGCAATTATCGTCCCCCCTCTTGCCCGGAAAGGGGTCGTTCTTCGACCGATCATATCCTCTTACCAGGGTCAACCTCGAGACTACCATGATAAGTGGAGGGACTAACTGTATGGGTCATAATTCGATCCCACGACAATCAATCAGATTAACCGTTCCTTTCAACTAGCAAAAACATAACAGGCGCCAAGATCGCCTCAATCGAGAATACTACCCGTATCCGCCCAAAGCCTTGGCCGGGATCCATACTTTTCGGATATGTCTGAAATAACCCCCTAATGTGGGCCCGATCTCCAAGAAAGTCAAGTTGTACAGAAAATGTCCATAAATACAAGGGCAGACATTAGAAAAGGGATTCCACTCTCTCCCTATGAGGGCTCTAAGAAATACAGAGTAAAATACAGAGTGAGAACCCAAGACAAAAAACCGAATAACGGTAGATCTATTGAAACATGATTGTAAAGATCTGAACCTTTTCATGGAGAGGCAGATTAATCCATTATCATGAATAAAGATCGCCAATATTTTCTGTTGTCCATACAAATATTTCCATTATCTTTTCCCTTATCAAATTTCAGATATGTCACGATTTGCTATGATTGGCCCTTCATTTTCATTGATTGTTCTGAATTCATAAATGCTTGCAAACATTTTGAGTCAAACACATATCTTATTTTGTTTTTTGCATCTTACAAATGTTTCATTCTTGAATTTAAGTTGTATTTATCTGAGTTCTATTTAGTTAAGCGGGAAAAGAAGAGCTCATTGTTCTGATAATGTTAATGTGAAAAATAGACCATGATCATGAATATCTGTGGAAGATATCAGCACTAAAATCTTGCGAGTAATTTTGAATTGTACATGGGTCCATTTGTCCTTTTTCTTTAATTTTATCTTACTTGATTACCTAATTTCATTTAATAGATAAAGAAGAATTCATTATGCAATTCAACCTTTAAGAATCATCGTTCAAATTTGAATTCTTAACACTTGTCGATGTATTAATAATATTTATAGGTATATATGATGAAGATTTTGTGCATGACATGTACATTAAAATAGAAAAAGTGAGGCTTGAGTATTTCAGAAAAAAGCAATCGACCTCGAAAAGACAATTATACTGAAGTGCAATTGACATTGTTATGGTTAAAGGAGATGGAGAAAATAAAGATACGTTAATCAAAGAGTATTGTTTCTAGCATCGTCTACTGGAGCAATCAAATTTCACAAGGGAGATCTAGAATGTGTAATTGATAGCGGAATGACAAGAAGAACATAGATAGAGTTGGTTGGAGAGTATGTTTTTGGACATTATTTATCAAGGGTCTCAAGTTTAGGCCAAATACTTTTTGAATTTATATGCATATTTAAAAAATTTAACTATATTTGGTATATAAAGCGAAAAATACACGTGCAACGCACGTACAGAGAAACTAGTCTATCAATATATCTATATTATAAAAGAACGAATAATTTAGGTTAAATTTTAAACGATTAAAATATCATTGATGTTATGAAATAATAAAAGAAGAAGACCAATATTGTAGAGAAAAGTAGGGAGAGAGAATTTTTATTGATTTTTGGGATGAATTACAATGGGGTAAGACCCCTCTATTTATAGGAGAAATATGACTTAGTCACAAAGTAAAACTCTCCACAAGATAGACATTCACTCTGAATAGAATTTGATTACACCCCCCCCCCCCTTAAATGTCTATTCAATGAATAATGTGCCTCGTTAAAATCTTAACTAAAATAAAACCCAGTGGGAAAAAAAAATTTTAGAGAAGGAAAAAGAGTATACATATCTACAATACGCCTTTTGGTTGCCTCGTTAAAAACCTCGCAAGGAAACCTCAGTGGGACAAAACCTTGTAAGGGAAAAAGAGTGCAACGCGCATTCACTCCCCCTGATGAGAGCATAAATTCACATCCTTATACCTTTGCATCCCAATCTTGTACACTAGCTCCTTGAAGGTTGACGTCGACAAGGATTTTATATCAGTTTCAATATATGTTCATAATGACATAAAATAGAGATCTCTTCATTCATATATTCAGGTACCTGAATCTCTCATGAGATATTATGAAGTGTAATGTCATGTGATCTTCTAGATCACTTGCCTCCTTTGTTATGATCATTTGCTCATCTTCTTTATCAAGAAGTTTATTTGAAACCGATTGTCTATACGCTTTAAACTTACCATAAACGTTGTCCTTCTAGGACTTAATATGAGCATTTGCAATGAGAATATAGTTACTTTATTTGGGACAGCAAATGCGTCTGGCACGCTTTGCAATAAATTACACATGAACTATCCTTTTATGAACTTCAAGTTCATATTATTTTATTCGAGGATCTCAATGTATAAATAATAATTTATTCCATGTAACTTTTTTCAACTGTTGTATCTTCTCTCCCCCTCATGTTAGAAAAACTAACTTGTTTCCTCAACTTTGAGAACCCATCTTTGTGTGTTATGGTGTTAATCAAAACATACACCGCACATCAATAATAATAAGATGGAATTATTTGGTTCCTGACCCTGAACCACTTGTTAGGGGAGAAAATAATATACATTCGTATATAGCGTGTATCAAACTGATATATATAAACTTTGTTCTCAAAAGCAATAGTTTAACTATTAAGTGGAGGCACTCAATAAATCATTTTGCTAAACCAGATGTGATGTAAACCAACTTATCAAGATGAACTTCTTGAATAGAAAATCTTGAATATGCTCTAAATTAAATTATTGAGCAAGTTACCTCGCACATACCGGTCAGGTTGCGGGTTAATAATAATTGCACATGTAACCATCTCATAGATGCACCTTATGTGGTATACATGGCGGGTGAATGGGCTCATATTCACCTTTGATATTTTCAGCATTCATGGGATTGAATCTCACTTTTAGTTGGTATATTAATTAATGAGAACATGCACATAAAAGAATTCGTAAAGAACTTTCTAGTATTTAATATTTACCCATGTGAATTCTCTTTATTTTGGTACATCATACTTAAATTGATATGAGTAAATCAATTATGCCAACTGAATAAATTATCAATATTGATAAACTTCAGATTTACACAATGATATGTCCAATTATGAATAAACTCCAAGTTTATTATGATATGGGTTTACATATCAATATCCACTTCATTGTGGTATTCTTTGTTTATGTAATACAAATTAGAGAATAAAGTGGGTAGCTTTTCACATACATATTACCTCGCTACAAGTTGTAGAAATAGAAGATATTAAATCTTTCCTTTATTTATAGTCTCAATATAATCAACCGCTTTCGCGTATACTTTGGAAACTGAATAAGTTTCTTTGAGACGTACTACAACACAATACCTTATTGGTAATTACTTGTGTTTCTCCAAAATAGTGGTAATTTGCTCTTGCAGAGCTCTCAATTAATTTTGTACTACCACAGATTCATCAACATCCATGTGGTGAATATCTCTTTTAAGAAAAAGTTATACCATTATGTGTATGGTCAAAATTATATGCAAGATATATTTCTTGCATTATTGTTGTCCTTAATAATCACATTGCCAAAATATTTTGGCGTACAATAGGTATGTGAACAATGGCAATTCATGCCATAATAATGATATTATTTTCTTATATCATCTCAAACCTCATTTTAGAACTGAGTGTGGTGTAATCACTACCACTAGCACATTTATCTTATTCCAAAAACGAATATATATTCATAAATCAGATGTTTTCTCATTCACGTCATGAATGGACCATAGTCATCTGTATGTGCTTTATAAAATCTCATGTCAAATCGATGACAAATATATTCACAAAGTGTGGGATTATTTTGAGAATACTTATTGTTCTCATTGCCACAATGATGATGATATAATTTCGTCTATTGCCACGTCCATATCCATTGATTATTCATGGTAATAATTTTGCCTTCTTTCAGACTTATTACATACTGCTATCACATTCTCTAAAGGGAATGAGAATGGAGCAAATTCAGTGGGATGGGTTTTCAATTCTTTGCCCACAATTATACATGAATTTAACCATGACAAGACATTGAAATTTTACCAATTCATGTGGGTGTAATTTCTTAAAAACTCCATTAGAGTTATAAGCAAACTTTGTTGTCTTTGCCTGCATATAAAATCAAATTATAGAATTTCAAGAATTTGAAAGAGAAAAGTAAAATACTTACCTTAAATCCATAATTTTAATCATGAAGGAAGTTCATGAAACAATTGACAATCATTATGCTCAATCCCAAAGTTTCTACTCAATTGGCTAGAGTCTCGTGCTGATAACGTGTTATGAAATAATAAAAGAAGAAGAACAATATTGTAGAGAAAAGTAGGGAGAGAGAATTTTTATTGATTTTGGGATGAATTACAATGGGGTAAGACCCCTCTATTTATAGGAGAAATATGACTTAGTCACAAAGTAAAAATCTCCACAAGATAGACATTCACTCTAAATAGAATTCGATTCATAATTATTGAAATATTGATCGACTTTTATAACCTTAAATATTTATGTAAGTTAAGGTTATACTTGTAAATCACCTAAGAGTGTATTTCTTTTCCGTTTAAACTACACATACACCGAATCTACAAACTCTATTTTGGATCAAATTCTGTTTCGGACTCTACGCGTCTCCATTATGCTTTCTTCTTGGGACAAAACTATGCGTTTGTCTCCGTTATGCCTCTGGTATGGTTTTTATTGTATCGTTAGACATATCCTCTTATTAACTTCGTAACTATATTTCTCCGAAAATATGTATAAATATTTTCCTTTTTTGTAGTTTACAAATAGTTAATATACCTATGGTATTTGATCACGCCTAACTATGCCTTCTAAAAAGGATAATACGGTTCTGCAAATATAACCCGGTTTATAAGTCTGGAGTCGAATCCCACAGAGAGTTAACCTATTAACTACAATCTTCAAAACCCAACAAAACTTCTGAATCAGCTTCCCAAACTTTCAAATATCTTTGTGAGTGGTTTCTACTAACTACTTTTGCAATAAACTAATAAATTGAAGAAATAACTGAATGTGTTGTAAAGAATAATGAGAAAGACTAAGGTGATGATTTCCCCTATTGATGGAATCCCCTCTGTTTATGCTCATACAAATTGTCAATACTTCTCTATCAATCATGAACCCTAATTCTACCGTAATTCTCTCCCGAGCAATTATAAAAATTTACTATTTCATTCTTCCGAGCTTTCCTAGCTAGCTTTAATTAGCACAGTTCACTTTAGATTGCACCCAAAGTTTCGTCATTCCTAATCCCACCTTTACACCCATAATTATAGATTCCTCCAATAACCTAGGTGTGGTGTTGTTCAACAACAACTTAAATATGCACTATTTTTCAAGTTATGCACACTAAATATGCACACCTAATTGAGGATCCTATCAATTAACTACAACAAGAACGAAGTTGAACAAATAGAAATTTAACTAACAATTTGTATTCACATAACCCAAAAGTTCATCAATCAATAGGTTCCATCAAAACCTTAGATAAGAATTTAGCTACTCATAACTATGAAAGCAAAAGATATAATGGATTTCATAATCAAGAATTCAAAGTAAAAGAAAGAGAGATGTTAAGAGAGTTCTCTCTTACTAGTTTTCTTGCAAAAGTAGTCAATAGTACCAAACTTGCCTCATTTGGGCGAATCCTTACAATATATATAGGATTTAGGTATTACAATTTTCGTTTATACACTTCAGCCCCTAAACTTTCCGCATTCTGCCACGGTTTCACCGCGGTGGGCGATGCCTTCTGAACCTTCAAATCTTTTGTAGGCCTGTTCTACCGCGGTTCTACCGCGATCGCGGTGAAACCGCGGTCAAACAATGCCTCCGATTCTCCAGGGCTGTTCCAGCATATTTTCTTATTTAACACATGGCCTTTTTCACCTTCTTTTGACTCCAAAATTGTTCTTTTAGCCTTCCTCACATCTTATGTACCTATAACACACTAAAAATACTAATAATAGCATTTTATCATCATATATATTATCAAAATAACATTAAAGTGTGATTATTTAGGGTATAAATATATTAAAATTCACCTATTATCAACACCCCACACTTAAACCTTTGCTCGTCCTCGAGCAACTTTAATCATACTTTTAGGCCTATCTTATCAATGTCTCCCCAAAATATGTCACACAAGCTATCATTCATGATTAACCTAAGTAATGCACAATCATTACTCAATTGTAAACTCAAATGCCAACACATCATTGCTTACTCTAATTATTATCACAGACTTGCAAACTTACCATTTTCTTCCTGAGTTCCATGCCCTCACACAATCATACTGAGAGAAGTTCCCACACATAAGAAATTTATAACATGGAACATACATATATAGAAAAATTTCACTCACTCTCAGCAAAGAGCATTTATATGTACACAGACACACCATAGGCTTACCCCTAGTGTAATACTCCACTAATCGAGTCATTTAATCAATGATCAAGAGGTCTTTAAGGGTTGTAATGTGGGCTAAGGGACGGGTATGATACTTTTGGTTATATTGGCTAACCTCCCTAAGCACTTCTTTTACACAAACTTACCTTTAAGCTTTTCATTATGCTCACCCTAACCATTCTTTCACCTTTTATTCACTTTTAATCCCACTTTTTCTTTTGGTGCAACTCACTTTCTTATTCACATATATACATCTTTTTCTCTTTTTTTTTCATTGCTTGTAAAGAATTTACTGTACATTGCCAGTTCACCTATTTCCCTTTTTCGATTTTCCTTTACCCCACACTTTTACTTTTGCATATTCATACAATTCAAGTGTTTCTAGGGGGTAAGGTACAACAATTTATAACATAGATTTTGTGAACATTATAGGGTTATCAAAGAACAAACTTAAGGATCAAAGAGGTTAACTAAGATATTATGTACAGGTGAATTCACAGTTTTTTTATGGAGTTACACAAAGAAATGTCTCTATCATCTCTATAACTAAACAACTTCTATTTCACTTTGCACACACACATGGCAAGTTCTAGGTATCATGAATAAACATATAATGCAGGTAGAAACTCACACACACTTAGCATGCAACTCATTCTGAATCAGGTTCATCTATAAAGTCATATCAATGTTCAAGCAAGCTGTATTGTGTAATTTAAGGCATCTCCTAGAATCAACAGTCAAGCTCAGATAATACATTCTCAAGTTCATTTTGGTTTTGCTAGTAGGCATACTTGGAGTTACATATTAACCTTCACCCACTAATCCTAAAAAAGAAAAAGCTACCTAACCCGGTTCAAGAAAAACCCTTGGAAAAAACCGTGGCCAAAAGAAAAACCAGGGGGGTGATACACTATCTAGAAAAAAAAATTCCTACATGGACTACTTCCCTCATGAGCACTATCCAAGTAGTCCGTCATCAGTAAGAGTCCTCTACTCATATTTTTGGATTTTTATTTTTATTTTTTTGATTTTTGTTCCGACTTAGACCCTTAAGAAACCCATCGACAGGTGTCCATCATCGGGCCAAGCCAGCTAATATACTACACAACTAAATCTACAATATAGAACATACAATACACTACAGAGTAAGTCTCCTACCCCACACTTAAAATCATGGCATGTTCTCATGTCATATAAATCAATTTAAAGCGCAAAAGGGTTAGAAGACTTATCTGAGACTCAATCTGAGTCGGAGATGGTGGCGGGATCAACGTTGAATGCTCGACCCAATGCTCTGAACCATGCCATGAAGCGGCTCTCAAACCTGGAATGCCATTGTGACATCGCGTCCATGCGTGTGTGCCGACCGTCCACAGAAGTGCGTTCGCAACTTCTTCCTCCAAAGACATAAGCATAGGTCTAGTAGATTGGGATCGAGATAGGCTAGCTCTATAGTGAGGTTGCCTAGATGTACCTGCGGAGTCAGTAGACCTCCGGGACTAGACAACCAGGATAAGGTCACCATCGTCATCAATGTAATTTGGATCGTTGCCTCTACCTACCCAAATGCCAGAGGCTTTAAACAGAGCTTTTTGTGGAAGCTCACCATCAATAGGTAATACGGGTGTGTGGTGAGAGAGGCAAAGAGTGGTGACCAAAGAAGGGAAATAGAATCCCTTGGACTTGAGGGGTCCTCTCAGCATTATTTCGTCACAAATCAGTCGGGCATCATCAAACTCCCTCTAGGTGACAAAGCACCAAGTCAATACTGCTCTATTAAAGTTAACATAAGTGGTGTTGCTAGAGGGGAGAAAACGGTTACAGACAACCGTAAACCAACATTTGTTAGGATGCGTGAAACAGGTGGAATTAAGAATTATTTGGTTCTTGATCTAGAAAGGACGTCCATCTACGCATAAGGCCTCTATCATGATGTCCCAAGTGACACCAGGCCCGTCGTGGTAATAATCCACAACAGTGCTATAAACAGGCAGTTTCAAGGCTTGCCTAGCACTAGGCACCTTGGCCCAAACACACTTACCTCGCACGAAGACCTCCCTAGCCATGCCGTAGGTTGCATTGGCGTAGAACTACATGACAAGTATTTTATTGACGAGGGCAGGTTCCTAGAATAAGAATTCTATGTCCCTGCGTCGAATTTCCTCATACATGTCGGGCTTCTCTACCCGAAGAGCCATCTTGTCAATAGAGATCTCTTGCAGCCATGCCTTGGTGGCCTTGGCGTGAAAGTCGTTTTTCGCCTCTTCGTACTCAAAACGAGACTCATCATAGGCAGGACGCCTAGACGAGCTCGCAACATGCCTTGATCGCTTTGGTGCCATAATCCTGCACATAAGAATCATACAAAAATTTCATTACATTAGTGCGTCGAATGGTTACTCAGACTTCACCATCCGCCGACTACAAACGTACTTCTTTAGTTCCATCATACCATGACCCCTAATTTGACCATTTATTTCCATCAATTTCACCACTCTAACATAATGCACCCCACACTTACTTCTTTTATCATGCCAACACCACCCCACACACAAGTACACCATCTCCAAATCTTTACAAGAACAACCAACCAAACCTAAGAATAATATCCCCTAAAATTTTGTAACACCATATATTGCACCATAATTGGCCAAACCATGGCCCAAAACCATACTAATAAATCAACAAACTAATTTGGGTCTCCAAACAACCATAACAAAGCATAATTACATAATAATGGAGACCCAACCAAGTTAAGTATCAACAATCCCAAAAATCAACTACAAAACAATGGATATACTAATGGGACATATTTACATATTTTACACCAATCCTAGGTAATGTTTTAGCAAAAAAACTACAATTTAACTATAATACACTACTTTAAACTAACAAAAATTAAAGAAACAATGGATGTTGGGTAGGTTAATGGAGGAAGAAGAAGAGAGTGGGAGGATTTTTTTGTTAGAGAGATGGGGGAAGAAATAATTTAGAGAGAGAGGGGAGTTAGGGAAACGACTTGAGAAGAGAAAGAAAAGGGAGGGTTATTTAGGTTTGGGGTTATTAAAAGAAAAGGGGTGGGGGGGAGGGAATTAAAAAAATAAAAAAAAATTTGTCGGCTAACTTACCTGGGCCGCGTCGTGGTCACGGTGGAACCACGAGCAGTGAGTGTCAGAGAGGGTCACCCACCGCAGTTTGACCGTGATCGCTGTCCAACTGCGGTGGGTAAGGTTCAGAGGAGCATTCTCACCGCGGTTTCACCCCGATCGCGGTGGAACCGCGGTGGAAGGATACCTCTGATGCTTACGTCTGGCAGCAGCACGTTTTTTTTTATATAGACTAACTATAATGTTTACAATTGCAACAATTTCGTGGGATGCCTCCCACGTAGCGCCTGATTTAACGTCATTGCATGACTCAACTTAGCGCATTTTAAGGCTCGCTCAACCTTTAAGGTTCATCCAAATGCAATTCAACCATCTCTTAGGCTTCATCCATGCCAACGTACAATTTCAACCGCTGTCCATTGACTCTAAAAGTGCGAGAGCCATCTTCAGTGTGTATTTCCACAGATCCAGAGGGTAACACTTCAACCACCCGGAATGGGCCAAACCATCTTGATTTCAATTTACCCGGGAACAACCGTAATCTTGAGTTATAGAGTAGTACCTTGTCCCCGATTTTGACGTAGTGATCTATGATATTTTGGTCATGCAGCAGCTTCATCCTCTCCTTATATAATCTTGTGCTCTCAAAAGCCAGATATTGGAATTCTTCCAGCTCATGTAATTCAGTCACTCTTCATTTGCCCGCTTCATCCGAGCTGAGATTTGTTTGTTTGAGTGCCCACCATGCTTTATGATCCAGTTCAACAGGTAGGTGACAAGCTTTCCCAAACACCAATTTGTATGGTGACATGCCGATTGGTGTCTTAAAAGTTGTCCTATACGCCCATAATGCATCATCGAGCTTTCTTGACCAGTCGCTCCTTGTGGCGTTCACTATTTTTGTCAGTACACTCTTTATTTCACCGTTAGATACCTCAACTTTCCCACTGGTTTGCAGGTGATATGGAGTAGCCACCTTGTGCTTCACATCGTATTTTACCAACAATTTTTCAAATGCCCGATTACATAAGTAAGTGTCCCCATCGCTGATAATTGTCCTCGGTGTCCCAAAGCGAGTGAAAATGTTTTTCTTGAGAAATCCCACCACCACCTTAGCATCATTGGCGGGTAATGCTACAGATTCCACCCATATGGACACATAGTCTACAGTAACAAGAATATACTTATTGCCATAGGAGCTGATGAAGGGTCATATGAAATCTATCCCCCAGACGTCAAATACTTCCACCTCTTGGATTGGGTTCATGGGCATCTCGTGACGCTGGAAGATGTTCCCGGTGCGTTGACATTAATTACCACCCTTCACCCATAGGTGTGCATCTTTAAATACCGTTGGCTAGTAGAATCTGGCCTCAAGTACCTTGGCTGCTATTCGAACTCCTCCGAAATGGCCACCATATATTGAAGCATGACAAGCCTGCAAGACAGAAGATTGTTCGATCTCGGGGACGCATCTCCGAATCATGTTATCGAGGCATATTCTAAACAACAGAGGCTCATCCCAATAGTACAGTTGGCTTTCATGAAAGAATCTTTTCCTCTGGACCGATGACAGGTCGTGAGGAACAATACCACTGGCTAGGTAGTTTTCATAGTCTGCATACCATGGCGCTTCAAGAAGAGTGGTAGCGAGTAGCTGCTCGTCTGGAAAGATTTCCAGAATTTCTCCACTTTTTTTAATAGTTTCAGCTCGTTCAAGTCGTGATAACTGATCAGCGACTTGATTTTCAGTGCTCTTACGATCACGAATTTCAAGATCGAACTCTTGCAGAAGCAGCACCCAACAAATTAAGCGCGGCTTAGAGTCCTTCTTTTCAATTATATACCTTAGTGTTGCATGGTCAGTGTATAGAATTACTTTGAATCCTATAAGATAGGACCTGAACTTGTCGAACACGAACACTACTGCCAATATTTCCTTTTCTGTCACAGTGTAATTTAGTTATGCTCCACTCAGTGTTCTACTAGCATAGTAGATTGGATGCATCAACTTGTCCTTCCACTGGCCCAACACTGCCCCCACTGCATAGTCACTTGCATCGCACATGAGCTCAAATGGTTGCTCCCAATTGGAGGCAATAATGATTGGTGTCGTGACCAGCCTCTTTTTCAGCTCCTCAAATGCAGTCCTGCAACCATCAGAAAATACAAAAGGGTGATTTTTTTCAAGTAACTTACAGAGGGTATTGGCAATTTTGGAGAAGACTTTAATGAACCTCCGGTAAAAACCGGCATGTCCGAGAAAGCTTTTAATGGATTTGACAGATGTTGGTGGAGGTAGCTTTGCAATGACATCAACTTTGGCTCGGTCCACCTCAATTCGCTTGCTCAAAACCTGGTACCCCAAGACTATTCCTTCTTGTACCATAAAATGGCACTTTCCCAATTTAGCATCAATTTGGTCTCAATGCACCGTTTCAGCACTCTTGTCAGATTGAAAAGGCATTCATCGAACGAACTCCCTACCACTGAGAAATCATCCATGAACACCTCCATGATATCTTCCACCATGTCAGTGAATATGGCCATCATGCACCTTTAGAATGTGGCAGGTGCATTGCATAGGCCGAATGGCATCCTCCCGAAGGCAAATATGCCATATGGGCATGTGAAGGAGGTCTTCTCCTTATCCTCAGGGGCAATAGAAACCTGATTGTACCCTGAGTTCACATCCAAGAAGCAAAAATGTGGCCTCCCTGCCAACTTGTTGAACATCTGGTCAATGAAAGGAAGTGGGAAGTGGTCCTTACGGGTGGCTAGATTAAGTCATGCAGATCCTCCAGCCGGTGACGGTTCTTATTGAGATTAATTAATTGTTTTCATTTTTCACAACCGTCATGCCACCCTTCTTTAATTTGGCACACATTGAACTGGGCTAACCCAGCTACTATCAGAGATTGGGAAAATAATTCCAGCCTCTAGCCACTTTATCACTTCCTTCTTCACCACTTCCGTCATATTCGAGTTCACCCTTATTTGGTGTTCCCTGGAAGGTTTGTGTCTCTCTTCCAAGAGAATCTTATGCATGCAATAAGCGGGGCTGATCCCCTTTATGTCTGCCATGGTCCAACCGATGGCAGTTTTACATTTCTTGAGTATCTGTATAAGTCGTTGAGCCTGCACATCTAGCAAACCAGATGATATAATAATAGGTAAAGTGGAGTTAGGGCCCAGAAATTCATACTTGAGATGAGTTGGTAATGGCTTGAGTTCCAGGCTTTGGTGGTTCCTCAATGGATGGTTTTGCTGGAGGGGTCTCTCTCTTTTCTAAGTGTAGAGGTTCAAACTCCAACTCTCTATCCCAAAACCCCTTGCCTTCCAGTGCTAACACCCATTCCGCCAGGCTTTTACCATTTACCTCCTCTAAGATCATTAGGCATGTCTGAAGTGGATCTTCAGCTGTCAAAGCTACATCGTCTGTCTCCACTATCACATCTACTGCATTAATTAGAGAGCAATTTGCGAACTCACTAAGGCACCTCATAGATTTTTGTACATTGAATATGATCTCTTCATCATTTAGCCTCATTTTGAGCTCTCAGTCTCACAATCAATCAAGGCTCTTCCCGTGGCTAGGAATGGTCTTCCTAAGATTATAGGAATCTCCTCATCCACCTTACAGTCTAGAATCACAAAGTCGGCGGGAAATACAAACTTCCCCACCTGAATAAGCACATCATCTAATATCCCGAATGGACGTTTTACCGTCCTGTCGGCAAGTTGTAGTAACGTAGAAGTAGGT